>JAQQTP010000051.1:9087500-9356766 GCA_029884605.1 Ormosia emarginata
ACGCCTAGGCATGACTGAACCACGCCTAGGCGTGGGTGAGACAGAAAGGGTCACACCTAAGTGTGACAAAGCTGCGCCTAGGCATGGTTTCCTAGAAGTTACAGGGCTATTGCTCTGCCACCTTATGTAGCACTCTCCGTAGGATATTACATTTTAGATTACAAACTTACCAAACTTAAATTATAAAATATTTAATGTTATAAAATATGGGTTATAAAATTTACTTCATTGATAACATAAATTTACTAAATAAAAGGTTTTTTTTCCTATTTGCCAAAAATATAGGTAATACAAAAGCATATTGAACTGATTAAAACACATTACTTATCACACATAATATCTAACAATATTAAAATAACTATATCATACTTGTTCTTAACAAAACATAATTGCAAACTTATATACTCAAAAAGAAAACAAAAGTAACCCTATGACGGGTCCCACTCAAAAGCACGGTAACATACTTGACACAACTCTAAACGTCCACATCCAGATAAATACGCCAAACGATGAAACCTTCACAACACTGCTTCCTAGTGAAAACCAAGAAGATCTCTACTTCGCCTCCACCATGATCTTAATTGAACACAGACATAAAACATAACAAACAATGAAGAGGTGAGATCCCTTACATCACATACCAGCATGGAAGTGGAGAAACAATATGAATGACAATAATACCATTCAAACACAGAGTAACAAGTATATTCATGTTATCAAGCAACATATAATTTAATACAAATATTTTAATAGATACTTCTACAGATATATTTAATAGATAATATAAATATCACAGAAATCACAGATATAGTCATACTATCAATTAATAAATAACTTCCATAAACACATATCACAACAATACATATATCAACACTACTACGAATATCAATGATATGCATATTGACCATGCATATGCACAATGCACCAAATCTTACTCCACGGAGCTAAGACACAAATTAGAGAGAATGACTAGAGTAACACCTTGAAAATTGCTTATTTTCAATTATATATGCTTTTTATAATATTTGTGATTTTTGTAAATTTTTGTGAATTATTTGGTGACTTTGACTATTTTATTATACTTCTCGATTTGCATGTACGTTAAGCGGGGCCGAAAAAATAACATTTTTCTAAGACCATAAAATTTTGGACTGTGAAACGGGGTCGGGAGATCTTACTAAACCCGAAGCCGGACACAGTTTATGAAGTTTTTATTTTTTGAGATTTTATCTGACAGATAAAATTTAGGTACGTCCTATTATCCAATGGACAATAAATACTGGTTTTGTTAACTGTAACTTTTGTCCATTGGATAATAGTTTTTAGTAAAATATAAGTCATCTTTCTAGAAGGTTCACTTTATGACATCACATAAATGACATCATCCTTGACTTTTTTCAAAAGTAACACTAAGCTTCCTAAAGAAGCTTTATCTAAACTTAATGGAGAAGTTTTCTATCAAGCTTGTTTGAGAAGCTTCTTTCTTCTCTCATTTGGAAGTGGCCCACAATTTTGTGGGGGGAAAATGATGACCACTTTGTCATCTTTCACTTAACTTCATTTCACTCTTTCATCTCAAAAGTTTCTACCTTTCTTCTCTCTTTTTCTCTCACATTTCTCTTCTCTTTTTTCTCTCCATTCTCACGGCCAACCCCCCTTCCCCACCATCCATATTTGTTTTTCCAAATCACTTCTAGTTCTTGAAATCTTCTCATCACTTGGAAGCTTTTCATTGTTGGGATCACCACTTTGTTCTTCCATCTTCATCATTTTCTTCTAAGCTTTAACTTGAACCTTTTGAGGTAAAATCTTTGATCTTCCATTTCTCTTCTCTTTTTCGTGTTCAAGGCCATCACTTTGACCATAGTCTTCTCTTTTTAAGCTTTAGGCATTGATCTTGAAAGTTTGAATCTTCAAGGGTGTTGTTGGAGGTGTTGGACAAAATTTCAAGAGAGCATCAAGGAGCTTTCTTTCTTGTCATCTCTTTAGGTAAGAGGGAGATTTATCCTCTTCAACCATACATGGTGGTGAGGAACAATTTTGTGTGTATGTATGAGTAATCCATGTGTAGATTATCTCACTTGGTTGTATAATTTAAATGCTTTGTGGTTACTTGGCTTAATTGATTTCTATTGCTTTGAATATTATGTATAATTTGTTAGAATAGAAATGTGATGATGATTATGTGTTGTATAATGTGAACCCCTTGAAAAGGAAAAAGAGAATTTTGGTCCCATGGATTTTGAAGCTCACGGCCATATAAGAGAAAGTAGGATGTCCAAGACTAAAATTTGTATTAATTTAGGACTTAGACAATTAAGTGATAAGTGATTAGTAAAGTGATAAATTATGGGTTTCTAGACCCTTAAGGTTCACGGCCATGTAGGGCACCCAAGGTAAGATTTTTTGTATCAAGTTGGAACTTAGGTAATTAGATAATTAGAAACATAATTAAGGACTCATAAAATGGATAAGAGGAAAAATAATATTCCAACCTTACTTCAAGAGTGATTTTCGGCCAAGTGGTTAAAAATGGATTTGAATGATGTTTAAGAACTTAATAAAATCAAGTAAGTTTTTATTAAAAAACAAAGAGAAGGATTTATTAAACTAAAGTAATATGGATTTGGTGAACAACATTAGGAGATCTTTCCTAGAGGAATTTGGTTAGGAAAAAGAAGAGATATTTTTATAAATTGTGCACTTAGATAGTTCTATGACAAAGGATTGGTTTAAGGATCTTCAAGATGAGAAAGGAAATGAATTGAATTTTATAAATTTGAAGGGGATTGATTTTTGGTCATGGAAATGGAAACTAAGTTTGAAGGATAGTTGAACTGGAAGTTATTGACGTATAGCTCATTCACTTAGATTGTGAGCGTATTAGAAGATTTTTGTCCTACAAGGTTGTAGTTAATTAAAAAAATATGGACTTTGTGAAAGACGTTAGGAAGATGAGCCTAACAGTGGTTGTTTTGAATCACCTGATGAATTATTATCCTGTTGAGCCTAGTGGTGACTATTTTGAATCATGTGATGGATTAATATCCTGTTGAGCCTAGTGGTGACTGTTTTGAATCATGTGATGGATTATTATCCTATTGAGCTTAATGATAACCTGTTTATGAAAAATCATGTGATTGATTATTGTTCATGCATTGTGAAAGTCCGGTGGACTATTTGTTAACGTTGTATGAGCCTAGGAGATGAATTACACCTTAGTGCGGGTGTGAATAGACTAGTGTAGGTCACTTTTTGACCTTGGGGGCGTCAAGGTATGTGTAACACCCAGAAAATTAATAATTTCATGATAAATAGTCGTTTTATAATATTTGTGAATTTTTTTGGATTTTTCCAGAAACGTGGAATATTTTAATATTATTCTTCATTTTACGTGTGCGCTAAGCGGTGCTGGGGAAATGAAATATTTTTCCCGAGAACCTTAAACTGTGAAAACATCGACGAGGGATCTTACTAAACTTGAGGCCAGACGTGATTTACGAGATTTCCTATTTTTCAAGATTTTTATTAGATAAAAATAAAAATTGTTGTACATTTTATTATTCATTGGACAATTAACCCTAGCTTTGCCATCTACAACAATTGTCTATTGGGTAATAGTTTGTGGTAGAAATCCTACCTTATCTAAAGAAAATTCACTTTATGTCACATCACTTTGACTTTTCAAAAAGGTGAAAACTTAGCTTGTTGGAGAAGCTTGGAGGAAGCTTCCAAGCAACTTCCTCATGACTTGCTGGAGAAGCCAATTCCTCTCTTCTCCCTTTTGTGTGGCTACGGTTGGAGGAGGGGAAAAGATGACAATTTGTCATCCTTTCTCTCAACCACACATCACATTTCATCTTCACTCAAAAGTTTATATCACTTTCTCTCTCTATTATTTCTCTCTCTACACTTTTTCTCTCAACCATTTTCTCCTCCTTCTCTCTTCTTCATCCATGGCAATCACCACCATGGGAGGCCATCTTCATTAGCTTGCTAAGCTCATCTTGATCCTTGAATCTACATAACACTTGAAGGTTTTCCTCTCTCTCACTTTTCTCTTATTTTTTTTCTCTTCTTCTTTCCCTCTCCATGCTGCACGGCCTCACACCATTTTTGCACCTCCAAGTTTGCAAAACAATCAAGTAACCAGATTTCCATATACTACATCACATTCTAAGACCTTTCTTTGTTGGAAGCTACCTAAAAAGCTCACATCTTCATCATCTTTCTTCAAGTCCAAAAGCTTGAAGCTTTGAGGTAAGGCTCTCAACTTTATTTCTTTTTCTTCTCATTTTCATGTTCCTTGGCCACTTTTATGACCAAGGATTCATCTTTTCAAAGCTTGGTTGTTGATTCTACAAAGTTTGATCATTCTAGGGTTTCTTGGAGCCTTTGGACAAAATTTCAAGGAGAAGACCAAGAAGCTTGCTTTTTGTATTGTCTTACATAGGTAAGAGGGAGATAATCCTCTTCAACCTATCTTGGTGGTGAGGAAATGTTTTTGGTGTTGTTGATGAGAAATCCAATGTGTGGATTGCTCTCTTTGTTGTGTTGTTTTTCATGATTGTGTATTTATTTGGACTTATATGAGTTATTGGTTGTCTTTGCATGTTTTGATGGCTATGGTTTGTATATTGGATTGTTTGGATTAATGTATGGAAAAATGTAGGGTATTCCTACCATTTTTGGGGCCATTTTTGGGGGTCACGGCCTTAGGGTAAATTTTGGGATTCAAGTTTGATTTTGGAGACATTGGAACTTAGGTAATTAGGTGTTAAAGAATTGATGATTGTAATGGAAAAATTTTGGGACTTCTCACCTTGGGAGTCTCATGACCTCTAGAGGATTTATTGGTCTAAGTTATGATTTTGTGCAACCTTGGGACTTGGGTAATTAAGTGATAAGTGATCAACAATGTAGTGAAAGAAAAAGGGATGGACTTTTATTATAATGAGGCTCACAGTCTCTTGAGGCAAAATGCCACAAAATGTAGTGCTAAAAATGGAGACTTAGATGATTGGAACATCTTAGATTCCTTAGGAGTTCATAAAATGGAAAGAATAAAGGAAAAGACTTTATCTTATGGATAAGAATGATTTTGAACATAAGGGAAGAACAAGAGAGTTTGTGAGACTTGTCAAACCCTAGAGAAGTTTTAAGTAAGCATAATTTGATTAGATTAAAGAACTTGACTAATCTAAAGGAGTGAAGATTGAACAAGGACTTCAAGAGAATCCCTTTAGAAAATGAATTCATAAGAGATGTTAATTAAAGTGAAACCGCGAAATAAACCTCAAAAAGTGTGTTATCACTCTTGAGAACTTAATACTATACTATTGTGGGTCCGTGTTTGGGACTAACATTCTGTTGATAACAAATTGTGGCATATTATGGAAAAGTATTACTATGAAATATACATGAGCATGTTGATATCTAACTTGGCCTAATTGTGGCGTGTTATGGAATGTATATCATTGTTGTTGAATATACATGATTATGCATAGAGTCAACATGCATTGAATAATTACTTAGTCGATAACTGTTAAAAGGCTGGATGAGCCTATGATTATGCATTGAGTCAACATGTATTAAATAATTGCTTAGTCGATGACTGTTAAAAGGCTGTGTAAGCCTTTGAATGAGAATTGAATAGTGTGATCCAATGGAAGGATCTATGGGGGACGTAAGGAGCAGTGTAAACCGATTGCACGCATTATGGGCCTGACAAATCACTACTCTTTTCATGGTGAATAAACGAGAATTGAATAGTGTGATCTATGATGGATCTATGGGGGGTGTAAGGTGCGATGGTTCATTTCGTGATGATGTTATCACATTATATACTCATGGCCATGATAAACAGATTGCAACGCATTACGGGCCCGACAAATCACTATTCTCTTTGTGGTCCGATGTAGACTATCATTGAGGGGGACAAATCTTCTGGAACGTTCATCTTTGATATTGAGATATCTCTATGGAGTAGAAATTCTTGGTACCAAGTGCACATGCATTGTGAGTCGGCATTATGAGTCGGTATTGTGAGTTGGCATATCATCTGGCATTATGCATTTATCCATAGCATGATGATGAAACTGTTGTTCATTTATATGATGATTGGACTATTGTTTAAATGATGTTATGATTACTTGAACTATTTTATTGTCTATTATCTGAAACTCTGTTGTGGTTTCTTTTCTCGTATGTTACTATTATTGTTTATTATTGTTGCCTTGCTATGTGGGAGTTCTGCACCGTTATGTTTCTTTACTACCATAATTAGTAATGTAAGTAGGATGTCTCACCTCTTTGTTCTATTACTCTGTCTCATGCTATGTTTGGATAAAGACTGTGAAGTGGGCGAGTTGAATTAGCTTAATTTAGTTTGGGATCGACTTTTGTTTCCTTGCGATGGCATCTGGACAAGCTTTCTTCAGTTGAATGTGGATACAGTTCCATGGAGTCTTGGAAGCCTGGAATTCCGACTGTGATGCGGAGCATTTTATGTACATGGGAGACGTGACTATAATATGGAGTGGTAACTATCCTGGAGTTGCTACGGACATCTTTCATACTTTTATGCATATGGAGTTCCCTATACCCATTGGGGAGTTGTGGGATGATCGCCACCTCTTTCCTAGAGAGGTTTCGGTTATGTCACCTATTCAGGTTCCGATGCATCATGACGTGTCTCAAGGGAGAAGTTCATCTGTTAGAAATCCGGAAGGGGATCAAGTGTAAGATCCTTCTCTTCAGGTTTATAACTTTGGGAGAGGTCGAACTTTTATATGGTAGTTATCCTATGTAAAACTTATGTTTAATATTGTAGTATGTTACTTTAATGTATGGATTGTGAAATGTAACTTTATGCTAAGCTGATGTTGTATTCTAATTGTGAGTAAACATAAATATATATATTTCATATCGTGGCTCCTATTTTCTATATATGCATAATGATTAATTTTTTTTCAGACTTGTTATTAAATCGTAGCACATCTTGATTTAGTGACTGTGGTAATAATGACGATTGTGTTGCAGTTATTAAATCAAGGGGTGTTACAGCATAGGTGTTCCATCATGGACAGTTGGTAGCTCCTCTGTGTCATGGGATAGACTGATGCAAATGCACTGACGATCTGGACCAAGACATTGTCCTATATCGCGATCTTGTAAAGAATGTTTTGTATAAGCCATGTTACGCAATTTGTTGATATTGAAGTACTTGATTTGAGGCTAACGAGATACAGACATGTCTCCTTTATCATTCTCTCTGAGAAATTGTATTTAGCTCCATGGAGTAGAGAATGAGTACATTGTGCATATGCATAGTTGGTTTGCATACCATTGTGTCATTTTATACCTATTCAATTATCTGATACTTGATGAAATAATTATTTATTTGATTGTCTCTTAAATAATTTGTTAAATTGATGAGCAACTGATAGTATTATTTTGCCAACTGATGTTTGTAATTGTTGCTTATTGTATTTGGATGGTGTCACTGTCCTTCCAAATCTTCATTGCCATGTTGGTATTGTTGTATTGTTGCTGGATATCTCACCTCTTTATTATGTTATTCTATATATATATATATATATATATATACGGGCAGCTTGTAATTAATTACATCCTGATTGTAATCGATTACAGACGTTCAGTCAAGCTGGTAATCGATTACCAGAGCTATATATTCGATTATCAAGTCCCTAAAATGAGGTTTTTGAGCTGATAATGATGGGAATATGGTTCTTTATCCTTTGTAACCCAAACATAGACCTTAAACCCTAGATTCAAGGATTATATTTCACTTAAATGTGATAGGATTATGCATCCAAACCAAATTGATAAATGACTTTAAGATGGAATGGAATCAAATGAGATTGAGAATTGAGGTAAGATATTTTCAAGAGAAAGTAAGAGGATTATGGGCATCTGTTAGACATGGATTGCCTTAGTCCAGAGTTTCCTATGTATAGTAAAAGTTTGAGTTATTATGAAAGTAAAGAAAGATTGTGCTTCCATTAGACATAGATTGCCTTAGATGTAACACCCCAATTTTTGATAAATTACAGTAACGACTAAACTGTACTGTTTTGTAATTTTTGTGTGTTGTAAATTTATTTTAACTGTTATGTGAATGTTTTTGATCTTTGTGTATGAATTACTCCGAGTTAGGAAAATAATAATTTTTACAGGTTAGATGAATTTTTGAACTATTCAGTGGGGCCGGGGGATCTTACTAAACCCGAAACCAGAAACAGTATTCAAAAATCTTCGTTGTTTGACAATTTATCTAGATACACGTTATTATTGAACCACAGTAAAAATTTAATTTTTACTGCAGTAAATTTTAGACAGTAAAAATTAGTTTTTACTGCAGTAATTTTTGTCAATTTGAAATTAATTACCGGTTAAAATCTACGTAGAGAAATAGACGTAGGTAAAATCATAAATATATCCACCTTAGGTTAAAGTTATAAACCTATTTACATTAGGTTAAAGTTGTAAATTTATTTACCGTCGATTAAAGTTATAAAAATTTATTCACCATAGGTTAAAGTCATAAATCTATTTACCTTAGGTTAAGGTTATAAATCTACTTACCTTAGGTGAAATCATAAACCTAATTACCTAGCCCTAGTAATTAAGTTTTCTATTTACCTAGATTCTATAATCATGTTAGTGGACCTAGTATGTTTAATGTAGAAACCAAAGAGGTAAAACCTTTGACCCACGCACAACTCATGCACTTCATTATAACATGGAATGGGATTCTTTTGTTGGTGAATTCCACCAAGGCCACATGGTCATGTCCATCAAGAAGGTAAATGATTCTTCAAATAATGCATTCTATCATTTATGATCACTTGGAGTTTAGTCATCCTTCAACTACCTTGTCTCCTACTCAAATATTCAATGAATTTCCATCCATTCATTCCATGTAACTCCAAGACAATGCACATGATTTTTGGGCTATCATTTTGATTCCATCACACTTAATCATGCACTTTAGTGAGCTAGCATGCACCACCTTGTCTTCTTGAGTGCTCCACCAAGCAATTATCACAAATCATTCCACCCACTCCTCCAATGAACCACATGGCTATATATAGTGTAGGAGACCTCTCCACATCATTTTCCATCACTCCTTTCTATTCTCTCCATTCTCTTTCTTCAAGAACACAAAGAAGAACTTCATCTTTTCTCCATTTCTTGAGCCATTCGGCCACCACTCCCAAATCACACTTCTACTCTTCAATAATTTTATCCAACCTCATTTCCTAAAGCTAAACATCGTTCCAAGCATCTTTCATGTTGTGAGTTTCTTCAAAATCAACCATCTTGAGCTTGGAAATCAAGGTTGAAATTTCTACCCTATTAGGTAAAATTCTTGTTTCCTATTTCTATTTTTTTTTAATTTCTAAGCCATGTTTGATCCATGGTTATTCTTTCTCAAGCTTAGTTTTGTATTTTGTAAATTGTTTAAGCTTGATAGGTATTTTCTTGAAGCCACACAAAATTCTCTAAGGAAGCTTTCAAGAATGATTGTCTTCAAGAGGTAAGAGGGAGATTTAATCTCATCAACTATTTTGGTAGTATGAAAATGGATTGTGTGTGGTGAAGCATCCATGAGGATTCATTTACTTGAATGTTTATGGTTTTACTTTATTGTATGGTTGATTTTGATGTATGTATTTTCAAATGCTTGATTTGATGAAGACATAGTAAATTTCGGTCACATGCCATTCAATATACTTTTAATCTAAAATTATTTTTCAAGTATAGATTTTAGAGGATTAAGTAACAAATAATTGGATTAAATATTTTTACAAAGGAAAATGAGATAGAAAATGATTATATATTTGGTTATGGAAAATAAATTAATTTTGGGCCAAGAAGTCAAAAATTGGTGTTTAGATTAAAATATATATATATTTTCTTAAAGGTAGTTTTAAAAGATTTATTTAATAAGAACTCAATTTAGTAATTTTTATTATGATAATTGAGAATACGTTTTAAAATTTATTTAGCGCTCTAAGTATTTTATTAAAAAGGATTTTTAATTTCGGAAAGTTTTCAAAACTTAATTTAGAACGTCAAGAAATATTTTATACGATGAAAAATAGTAGAAATACTTTACGCATATTTAAAATAATGATGTTTAAATTACGCGATTGAGAAAATAATTTAAAAATGTTACGTGCTTGAGAAAATGATTTAAAAATATTATGCGGATGAGAAAATGATTTTAAAAATGTAAGAAAATAACTATGAGATTCGGAAACTTTGAAAAATATTTACGTGATAAAAAAATGTGGGAAAATACCTACGCAATTTGAAAACGTTGGAAAATAATCATGAGATTGTGAAAATGCGGTAAAATATTTACACGATTGAAAATAACAGTGGTATGCTGTCGGGTTGGACCCGATTATATTGAAGGATGGTACTGCTAAGTTATGGCACTTGACCATGTGATTTGATGATATTATGATATATGTGAATTTTTTAGTCTTGCACCATGTATTGAGGAATATGTTGTTTCTGGTGTCATTGACGAGTTATACCTAAGAGGATGAATTACACCCCTGTTTGGGTGTGATAGGTGTAATGTTGTTCATTTATTGAACTTGGAGGCATTGGTGTGCGGAAATTCTACATGTGGACAGTTGGTAGCTCCTCTGGGCCGTGGTACCGGGCATGGCACACTAGTGATCTTGACAAAGCACTATTCTTAATCACGATCTTGTTGGGGACTGTCTTGTAGAATGCTTGTAGTACACGATGAGTTTGACTGGGTACTGTGCGAGTCACGACGAATTTGACTGTGTAGCACGTGGCCCGCGGTAGCCGAGTTGACAGACAGGTTCTTCCGAGATCATTCCCTCTGATTGGTTGTGTTTAGCTCCATGGAGTAGGTTTGTGTCGTGTACATGTGCATTATTCTGATATATTCTATGAAATGTTATATATGTTGTAATAACATGTTTTGATGACATATCTATTTGTATTTATCGTTTTCTATACTGCCTGATGGTAATGATGACAGATTATCTCACCTCTTTGTATGTATTTATGTGTTATTACTATGTATGATAAAGACTGTGAAGAGAATCAACCTCTTAATTTTCCGTGAGAGAAGCAGCAACCCGAGGACCAGCACGAAGGAGGCGAGCCGTTGGATTATCCTTACTGGTTGGCTTGATTGTTTTGTGTTGGTTATGTCTGTACTGTATTTTTTTGGGTTTTCTTAGTCTGTTTGACTTGGGCAAGTCTGTTATCTATTTTTTTTTGTGTCAAACAGTTTATAAGTTGATTTTTAATTATTTTTCTTAAACAAAACCCTATGGATATTATGGTATGTATGTAATAATGTATTTTTTTTCATGTTCTGTTTTTATTTTATTTAGTAATGTTTTTTGCAAGAAGAAATGGCCATAGGACGAAGGTTGAATCAATAATGGAAGATGATTGGATTTGTATAGGATGATTATTGATCTTCTTAGAATACATAACTAAAATTTTACAACTCGTATTGTACTTATTATTAAACGATTTATAACTTGGGAAGGTTTTTATTTTAATTTGTCGTAAATGTGATGCCCTACATCAGGGTGTTACATTAGTTGGTATCAGAGCCCAAGTTAGAGTCTTTTGGGGTTTGTGGTTAGGTCTGTTTTGCTTGTGTTGTGTGATTCTCTGTGATTTGTTCTGAACGGACACATCTAACTTTTATTTTGTCTAATTTGACTTGTTGAAGAACGACATGTCTCGTGGACGAGGAACACACGTGAATACGGGATGTGACACCGACGCGATGACTGCAGTTGTCGAGGCTATCCAATGAATAGCTGAGGTGATAGCACAACAGAACCGACAAGCAGCCAATCGCCAAGAAATAAATATTGATGCTCATAACTTGTCTGAGTTTCGACGCAATAACCCGCCGCAGTTTTGGGGCGAGTTTGATCCGGAGAAGGCTAGTCTATCGATTCAAGAGCTGGAAAAGATATTTGAAGGGATAGGATGTCCCGATGATCAAAAGGTGACTTAAGCCACATTCATGCTGATGGGTGATGGCGAGAATTGGTGGAAAGGAACTAGGAGGCTACTGCAAGCCAAGGGAAGACCAATCACGTGCGAAGTATTCTGTGAAGTATTTTGGGAAAAATATTTTTCGAAAAGTGCGCGACATGCCAAAGAAATGGAATTTCTTTGCTTACGTCAAGGTAGCATGTCAGTGAGTGAATATGCTGCAAAATTTGAGAGCTTATCTAACTTCTCGAGGTACTTCCAGATCCAACCTGATGAGGTTTGGAAATGTCGCAAGCTCGAGGAAGGATTACGAGTGGAATTGAAACGAGGTGTGCTGCCGATTCGAATAAATCAATTCCCAACATTGATGGATACTTGTCGACGACTCGAGGAGCTAGAGCCGTCAAGGGATACGAGGAACCAGAACTTTGGACTGACTAGATTCCAAAAAGGAGGAAACAACAACAACAACCGATTTCAGCGGAAGCCGTATGCGAGACCGCTAGGGAACCAACCCAAACATCAATCTTTTGAGGGAAGTTCTAGTGGCAACAAAGCGGGACAAGCGGTGGCGTTTACCCCAAAATGTTTCAAGTGTAACAAGAGTGGTTATATGTCCAGAGATTGTTCAATCAAGGGACTTATTTACTTCCGATGTGGAAAGCTTGGACATTCTTATAGGGAATACGACCAACCAAAGAAGGAGCCATCACTGAGTAACGTTCGTGCTGCTCAACCACAAGCTGGAGGGCGAGTATATACGATGAGCGGAGCTGAAGCCTCCCAGTCTGAAGATCTTATCAAGGGAGAAGGTGTCATAGCAGGTAATCTTTTAACTGTACTATATGATTCGGGTGCAACTCACTCATTTATTGCATATGACTATGTGGATCGGTTGGGTTTGTCTGTGTCTTCTCTGAGTTTTCAATTGATTGTTTCTACACCAACTGCCAAGCCCGTTGTTACTTCTAAAGTATGTTTGAATTGTCCTGTTGGCATTCATGATCGAGTCTTTTCTATTAATTTAATTTGTTTACCCCTTGTTGACATAGATATAATCTTAGGAATGGATTGGTTATCTTCTAACCATATCCTATTAGATTGTTCCAATAAGACCTTAATTTTTCCTAGGAATGAGAATTCTGGATTTTTAACTGCCGCTAAAGTCGAATCATTATTGAAGGATGGAGCTCAAGGATACATGTTGTTGTCTTCTTTAGAAGTCAAGAGCGAAAAGGATGTGAATGCTATTTCTGTCGTCAACGAGTTTCCTGAAGTTTTTCCCAATGATGTACCTGGTTTACCACCAGAAAGAGAGATAGAATTTTCTATCGATCTTGTACCAGGAGCAGGTCCTATTTTGATTGCGCCGTATCGAATGTCGCCTTCAGAATTAGTAGAGTTGAAGAAGCAATTGGAGGAACTGTTGGAAAAATAGTTTATACAACCGAGTGTGTCACCTTGGGGAGCTTCGGTGTTGTTAGTGAAAAAGAAAGATGGGACTTCTCGTCTTTGTGTGGATTATCGCCAATTGAACAAGGTTACGATAAAGAACAAGTACCCACTCCCAAGAATTAATGATTTAATGGATCAATTGAAGGGAGCAGCAGTTTTCTCTAAGATAGATTTGCAGTCAGGTTACCATCAAATTCGTGTCAAGGTAGAGGATATACCTAAAACAGCTTTCCAAACTCGCTCTGGGCATTATGAGTATCAAGTGATGCCATTCGGTGTGACGAATGCTCCTGGAATATTCATGGATTACATGAATAGGATCTTTCATCTATACCTAGACAGATTTGTCATTGTCTTTATCGATGACATTCTAATCTACTCTCAAAGTCCTGAAGAGCACGCTGAACATCTCAGCATAGTTCTTCAGATCCTAAAAGAAAAAAAGTTGTTTGCAAAGTTGTCAAAGTGCGAATTTTGGTTAGAGGAAGTGCAATTTTTAGGTCACGTGATTTCTAAGGATGGAATTGCGGTGGATCCATCAAAGGTGGAAACAATTCTGCAATGGGAAAGGCCCAGGACGGTGACTGAGATTCGGAGCTTTGTTGGATTAGCTGGTTATTATCGGAGGTTTTTTGCAAATTTCTCTAAGATAGCAGGAACTCTTACACAACTCACGAGGAAGAATCAAGCTTTTGTTTGGACAGACAAATATGAAGAGAGTTTCCAAAAGTTGAAGAAAAGATTGACGACTGCACTAGTGTTGACTTTACCAGACCCAAACAAGTCTTTTGAAGTGTATTGCGATGCATCTTACCAGGGATTAGGATGTGTGTTAATGCAGAATAGAAATGTGGTAGCTTATGCTTTAAGACAACTGAAGGTACATGAAAAGAACTGCCCAACGCATGATTTGGAGTTAGCCGCAGTGGTGTTTGCATTAAAGATATGGAGGCATTTTCTTTATGGGGCTACATTCGATGTATTCAGTGACCACAAGAGTTTAAAATACTTGTTCAATCAAAAGGAATTGAACATGAGGCAGAGACGATGGTTAGAGTTCTTAAAAGATTATGATTTTCAACTTCAATACCATCCAGGAAAAGAAAATGTTGTGGTAGTTGCCTTAAGTAGGAAGGTGATCAATGTCTCAGCTATGATGATAAAGGAAGAAGAGTTGATAACACAGTTTAGGGATATGAGACTATCTGTGGAATTGGCACCAGGAAGGATTCGTCTAAGTAAGGTTACTGTTTTGAATGACTTGTTGGAGGAAATCCGAAAGAAACAAGATAATGATCTATTTTTATAGAACGAGAAAGAATTCTTAAAGCAAGGTCATCCAGCAACTGTTGAAGAAGGATCTGATGGAGTCTTAAGATTCAAGGGTAGGATTTGTATTCCTAATGATCCCGACCTGAAGAAAGCGATTCTTGATGAAGCACATACTAGTAGATTAAGTATGCATCCAGGAATGACTAAGATGTATCAAGATTTAAAGCGAATGTTTTGGTGGCCAAGGATGAAGAGAGATGTTGCGGAGCGGGTTACGTCTTGTCTAGTCTGTCAAAAGGCAAAGGTTGAACATCAAAGACCTACTGGTATATTACAACCTTTGGCTATTCCAGAATGGAAATGAGATAGTATATCAATGGATTTTGTTACTAGTTTGCCAAGAACAAAGAAGGGTCATGATGTTATATGGGTTATAGTTGATAGGCTTACGAAGTCTGCACACTTCTTGCTAATCAATATCAAGTATTCAATGGAACGATTAACCGAAGTGTACATTAGTGAAATTGTTAGACTTCACGGTATATCCTCTTGTATAGTTTCTGATAGAGACCCAAGGTTTACCTCGAGGTTTTGGCAAAGCTTGCAAGAAGCTATGGGGACAAAATTACGTCGAGTTTTGCTTACCATCCATGAGACAAATGGTCAGACGGAAAGGACTATCCAGTCATTGGAGGATCTTCTGAGAGCCTGTGTGTTAGAACAGAAGGGGAGTTGGGATGAATTCTTTGTCTCAGATAGAATTCACCTACAACAATAGTTTCCACTCAAGCATAGGGATGGCACCCTACGAAGCACTGTATGGGCGACGATGCCGAACACCTCTGTGTTGGTATCACGATGGAGAAAGCATGACCATTGGACCTGATCTTATGCAACAAACAACAGAAAAAGTGAAGATGATTCAGGAAAAGATGAGGATGACTCAGAGCCGTCAGAAAAGCTATGCAGACAAGAGAAGAAGACCTCTTGAATTTGAGGAAGGTGAACACGTATTCTTGCTAGTGACACTCACGACTGGTGTTGGAAGAGTTATCAAATCCAGAAAACTCACTCCTAAATTCATTGGACCTTACCAAATTATTCATCGGATAGGTCCAGTAGCTTACCAAATAGCTTTACCACCCTTTCTTTCCAACCTTCATAGTGTATTCCATATGTCTCAGTTGAGAAAATATATTCTCGATCCAACTCATGTCATACAGCCCGATGAAGTACAGCTAAAAGAAAATTTGACTTATAAGACACTTCCTGTTAAGATTGAGGACAGGAGAGTGAAGCAACTTCGGGGAAAAGAGATTATATTGGTGAAGGTTATCTGGAATGCAGCAACAGGTGATGCGACTTGGGAAGTTGAAGATAAAATGAAGAAGTAATACCCGCATCTTTTCTAAGGTACGGTAAATTTCGGGGATGAAATTTCTGTTAGTGGGGGAGAGTTGTAACACCCTAATTTTTGATAAATTACAATAACGACTAAACTGTACTATTTTGTAATTTCTATGTGTTGTAAATTTATTTTAATTGTTATGTGAATGTTTTTGATCTTTGTGTATGAATTACTCCGAGTCAGGAAAATAATAATTTTCTCAGGAAAGATGAATTTTTAAACTGTTCAGTGGGGCCAAGGGATCTTACTAAACCCGAAACCAGAAACAGTATTCAAAAATCTTCGTTATTTGACAATTTATCTAGATACGCGTTATTATTGAACCACAGTAAAAATTTAATTTTTATTGCAGTAAATTTTAGACAGTAAAAATTAGTTTTTATCGCAGTAATTTTTGTCAATTTGAAATTAACTGCTGGTTAAAATATATGCAGAGAAATAGATGTAGGTAAAATCATAAATCTATTTACCTTAGGCAAAATCATAGATTTATCCACCTTAGATTAAAGTTATAAACCTATTTACATTAGGTTAAAATTATAAATTTATTTACTGTCGATTATAGTTATAAAAATTTATTCACCCTAGGTTAAAGTCATAAATCTATTTACCTTAGGTTAAGGTTATAAATCTACTTACCTTAGGTGAAATCATAAACCTAATTACCTAGCCCTAGTAATTAAGTTTTCTATTTACCTAGATTCTATAATCATGTTAGTGGACCTAGTATGTTTAATGTAGAAACCAAAGAGGTAAAACACTTTGACCCACATACAACTCATGCACTTCATTATAACATGGAATGGGATTCTTTTGTTGGTGAATTCCACCAAGGCCACATGGCCATGTCCATCAAGAAGGTAAATGATTCTTCAAATAATGCATAATAATGCATTCTATCATTTATGATCACTTGGAGTTTAGTCATCCTTCAACTACCTTGTCTCCCACTCAAATATTCAATGAATTTCCATCCATTCACTCCATGTAACTCCAAGACAATGCACATGATTTTTGGGCTATCATTTTGATTCCATCACACTTAATCATGCACTTTAGTGAGCTAGCATGCACCACCTTGTCTCCTTGAGTGCTCCACCAAGCAATTATCACAAATCATTCCACCCACTCCTCCAATGCACCACATGGCTATATATAGTGTAGGAGACCTCTCCACTTCATTTTCCATCACTCCTATCTATTCTCTCCATTCTCTTTCTTCAAGAACACAAGAACACAAAGAAGAACTTCATCTTTTCTCCATTTCTTGAGCCATTCAGCCACCACTCCCAAATCACACTTTTGCTCTTCAATAATTTTATCCAACCTCTTTTCCTAAAGATAAACATCATTCCAAGCATCTTTCATGTTGTGAGTTTCTTCAAAATCAACCATCTTGAGCTTGGAAATCAAGGTTGAAATTTCTACCCTATTAGGTAAAATTCTTGTTTCCTATTTTTAATTTTTTTTAAAATTTCTAAGCCATGTTTGATCCATGGTTATTCTTTCTCAAGCTTAGTTTTGTATTTTGTAAATTGTTTAAGCTTGATAGGTATTTTCTTGAAGCCACATAAAATTCTCTAAGAAAGCTTTCAAGAAGGATAGTCTTCAAGAGGTAAGAGGGAGATTTAATGTCATCAACTATTTTGGTAGTATGAAAATGGATTGTGTGTGGTGAAGAATCCATGAGGATTCATTTACTTGAATGTTTATGGTTTTACTTTATTGTATGATTGATTTTGATGTATGTATTTTCAAATGCTTGATTTGATGAAGACATAGTAAATTTTAGTCACATACCATTCAATATACTTTTAATCTAAAATTATTTTTCAAGTATAGATTTTAGAGGATTAAGTAACAAATAATTGGATTAAATATTTTTACAAAGGAAAATGAGATAGGAAATGATTATATATTTGGTTATGGAAAATAAATTAATTTTGGGCCAAGAAGTAAAAAATTGGTGTTTTGATTAAAATATATATATATTTTCTTAAAGGTAGTTTTAAAAGATTTATTTAATGAGAACTCAATTTAGTAATTTTTATTATGATAATTGAGAATACGTTTTAAAATTTATTTAGCGCTCTAAGTATTTTATTAAAATGGATTTTTAATTTCGAAAAGTTTTCAATAATTAATTTAGAATGTCAAGAAATATTTTATACGGTGAAAAATAGTAGAAATACTTTACGCATATTTAAAATAATGATGTTTAAATTATGTGATTGAGAAAATGATTTAAAAATATTACGTGCTTGAGAAAATGATTTAAAAATATTACGCGAATGAGAAAATGATTTTAAAAATGTAGGAAAATAACTATGAGATTTGGAAACTTTGAAAAATATTTACGTGATAAAAAAATGTGGGAAAATACCTACGCAATTTGAAAACGTTAAAAAATAATCATGAGATTGTGAAAATGCGGTAAAATATTTACATGATTGAAAATAACAGCAGTATGCTGTCGGGTTGGACCCGGTTATATTGAAGGATGGTACTGCCAAGTTATGGCACTTGACCATGTGATTTGATGATATTATGATATATGCGAATTTTTGAGTCTTGCACCATGTATTGAGGAATATGTTGTTTTTGGTGTCATTGACGAGTTATACCTAAGAGGATGAATTACACCCCTGTTTGGGTGCGATAGGTGTAGTGTTGTTCATTTATTAAACTTGGAGGCACTAGTGTGCAGAAATTCCACATGTGGGCAGTTGGTAGCTCCTCTGGGCCGTGGTACCGGGCATGACACACTAGTGATCTTGACAAAGCACTATTCTTAATCACGATCTTGTTGGGGACTGTCTTGTAGAATGCCTATAGTACACGATGAGTTTGTAATGTCTTGTGCGAGTCACGACGAATTTGACTATGGAGCACGTGGCCGCGTGGCGGCAGGGGTTGATGAGACAGGTTCTTCCGGGATCATTCCTCTCGATTGGTTGTGTTTAGCTCCATGGAGTAGGTTTGTGTCGTGTACATGTGCATTATGAGTCTGCATATTATATTATTCTGATATATTCTATGAAATGTTATATATGTTGTAATAACATGTTTTGATGACATATCTGTTTGTATTTATCGTTTTCTATACTGCCTGATGGTAATGATGACAGATTGTCTCACCTCTTTGTATGTATTTATGTGTTATTACTATGTACGGTAAAGACGGTGAAGAGAATCAACCTCTTAATTTTTCGTGAGAGAAGCAGCAACCCGAGGACCAGCACGAAGGAGGCGAGCCGTTGGATTATCCTTACTGGTTGGCTTGATTGTTTTGTGTTGGTTATGTCTGTACTGTATTTTTTTGGGTTTTCTTAGTCTGTTGGACTTGGGCAAGTCTGTTATCTATTTTTTTGTGTCAAACGATTTATGAGTTGATTTTTAATTATTTTTCTTAAACAAAACCATATGGATATTATGGTATGTATGTAATAATGTATTTTATTTCATGTTCTGTTTTTATTTTATTTAGTAATGTTTTCCGCAAGAAGAAATGGCCATAGGACGAAGGTTGAATCAATAATGGAAGATGATTGGATTTGTATAGGATGATTATTGATCTTCTTAGAATACATAACTAAAATTTTACAACTCGTATTGTACTTATTATCAAACGATTTATAACTTGGGAAGGTTTTTATTTTAATTTGTCGTAAATGTGACGCCCTACATCGGGGTGTTACATTAGTTAAGAGGTTAGTTCTATGAGCAATATAGTATGACATAGATATCACTTAAGATGTGATAAAGAGATGAGGTAGAGCTAGCATTCAAGAACATGAAGCATGCCAAGTTTGATTAGCAAAAGCAAAGTGCCGTAGTGCATGAAAGCTCTCATAGAGTTAAGGTAGAGTTAGTAATGCAAGGAAAAGAACTATGCTAATTAAGTTTGTCAAGAAATAAGGTATAGTGCATGAAAACTCTCAAAGAATTGAGGTAAAGTTAGTAGTGCAAGGACAAAGATCAGGTAGTGGTTATGCAAGAGTTAGGCATAACACCACATTATACTCAGACTTGCATATATATATACATTTGCATTTTTTAGGAAAGTTAAGACAAGGAAAATTGAGAAAATGGGCAGTTCACAGTTCAGAAGGTAGGTTAAGGAGGTAACATATTCCCTTTCCACTGTAGAAAGGAATAACAATTTCATAATATTCATGACATTGTATCCACAAAGAAAGAAATGGTATAATACAAGAGGTTACATATTGTGACGCCCTTTTTTGGAGAGGGACAGTCACACCAAAACGTGAACGAAAAACAGAGTATGAAATTAAGACCCGGTTCATTTACATGTAGGTAATAGCCTATTCATTTATAAGTGTAGAATAATTTGGTGATTTTTTTTTGTAAGAGGATAAAATATAATTACAACAGAAATGAGCATGAGAACTAAACTATACATTTATACATCAGATATATATATATCATACATGTTTAAATACATCAATAGTTAAACAAAAGAAATAGAAGCCTTATATGCTCTAAAAAGAATATACATATTATAGCCCACCAACAAGACAAAAACATCAGGCCCCCAAAGTGATGTACAACTAGCCATCCAAAAAGGCTAGCAAAAAGAGTTATGGCTCCAACAACTACTAAGAAGGGACCCCACATGGGTCCTCCTCAGGATCTTCCTCAAAGGAGGAAATCCTTATAGGAGTGGTAGACTTACGAGTAAGAGCTCGTGCAGAGGACAGAAGCGAATATGAATCCTCGCGTGGAGTATACACACGATCACTCCATACCTCCCGCATTAGCATATAGAACTCTAACCACATACGAAGATCAAAAAGAGAAGATAAGTGGGTCATAACGACCCCATGCCAAGGACACCGTCATATCCCCACATAGACAAAACATCTGGTATCTGAGTCGACGTGCTAGCAGTCAATGCCTTCATGGAACCTCAGTTTGGCATACCCAAGAAAGCCTCGCCGGGATGCCATCATAGAACGGAGGACTAATTTGACCAAAATCCAGGAAACGCAGGCTCATACATGCCTTGGTCTTTACAAAAACACAGATACATCCAGAATGACAAAACAAAATGGTGAGATATCCAACATCATTACCAATTATGGCAGTAAAGAAACATAAATGACGCATAATGCCAAACAACACATTAAGAACAATAATCAACATCAAGATTCAGATAACAACAATTGAATAATCCAGACAGTCATAGTATTAATAAAATAAGCAGTTCATAATCATATAAATATAAGCCAGGTAAATATGATGGATGACCATGTACATGCACAAAGTACCAAAACCCTACTCCACGGAGCTAAATACATTGTCGGAGTGAATGATCGAGGAGACATGTCTGTATATCATTGGCCTCAAATAAAGTGCTTTAATCTCAATAAAATTGTACAACATGGCTCATACAAGGCATTCTGCACAAGATTGCGATATAGGACAATGTCTTGGTCTGGATCGTCAGTGCATTTGCATCGGTCTATCTCACGGTACAGAGGAGCTACCAACTGCCCATTGCGAAATACCCGTACCCCAACACCCCTAAGGTCAACGAGTGGCCTACATTAGTCTATTCGCACCCGTACTAAGGTATGATTCAATCTCCTAGGCATAAAGCCTTATAACAAAGTCCACTAGACTTTACACGATGCGTGATGACTCAATGCATATTCAATAATCATATATTTTTCCATAATCATGCCACGAGTGGCCAATTTCATTATCAATAGATTCTTGGTCCCACTTATAGACCCCCAACAACACATTATCAAGTTCTCAAATGTGTGAACATACTTTTAGGGTTTATTATGAAATTTCTTTCTAATTCAACGTTTCCTATAAAGTCTTTCTCTAGGGGAATCCTTTTGCATTTTACCTAATCTTTATTACTCAAATTAAACAAGTCCTTTACTCAATTTTAAACCTAATTCACTTAGAGTAATTTTGTTTGAGTTACTCAACACCTCACTTACACTCGTATTCTTTCCTTAGCCAAAAATTTCTCTAAGTTGTAGAATAAAATCTTAGACTTTTTTCTTTCCATTTTATAAATTCCTAATTAACCTCTAATTGACTAATTAACTAAGTTTCCACTTTAACACATAATTTTTGTCAATGTTCTTCCTAAGAGGCCGTGAGCCTCAAGAGACTAAGATTCCACAATTTTTCTTCACCTCATTGATGATCACATATTTTATACATTAATAAACCCTTATTTTTAGTCATTTACACTCTCTATGTACTTAATTGAATAAGCCTAGTTATGTTTTGTAAGTTTGGACTCAAATTGAACTTAATTAATTTTTTTAGCACTATTTTGGTCTTACGCTGTTTCTATATTTCGGCCATATCTTGAGTTCTAAATGTCTGATAATTATGAATTTTACCTTGTAGGAAAGATAAGAGAGAGCTCTACAACTTTGATGAAGAGCTCAAAGTCTCAATCAGACATCTAGTAAAGCTAATTGGGCTTGGAAGACAGAACACGAGTTTTGTGTCTGAAACCTGAATAGTGCACAGTAATCAGAGTATAACTTGGGCTGCAAGAATTATTTTGGGCAGAAATTTGGAAATTTGAAAGTTAAGACCTAGATCTAAAACTTTCATGTTGAACACAAAACTTGATTCGGGCTCCTTGATGGTGATATTGGGTTTGAAAGTCAAAACAGAGGTGCTGAAACTAGGCCTAAACAGTCTGTAGTAATTGGGTCATATCTTGGGTTGTAGGACGAATTTTTGGGTGATTCTAGAGCCATTGGAAAGCTTAGACAATTTCCTAGAACTTTCATGAAGACCACTTGGCTTGAAAATGACGGAATCAATGACTTAAGTAATGAATGATTTCGGAGACAAGAAATCTCAATGATTTTTCACTCTTATCCTCACCATTTGGCATTTTCCACTCATTCATCCACTCATCCACCTACCCCTAATCAGCCCCCTTGTCATTTTGTATCCCTAATCCTCTATAAAAGGCACCATTGGCTGACTATTTGGAGCACTTGGTGTTAGGCTTAGTTTGTACAAGTTAAGGTTATGCTTGTTTATTGTTTTCCTTTGTTGTAATTTTCTCTTGTTCTAAATTGAAGTCATGTTCATCTTTATCTTCTTCTCTCTTTCTTTCTTCTTATCCATGAGTAACTAAATCTTTATCTTGCTTAGGTGAAAGAGTGAAGCTCTTAGTAATGAAATATGGTTAGATTATTTTATTTCTTGTGCTTAACTGATATATTATTAAATGAACATTATATGTGTTGTATTTTGTTTCCAATCAATTTAGAAACCTTCTTTGTTAATGGAGATCTTGATTTATTCTAGACAATAGGATTGGCACAGTGAATGCTTGAACTCATTTACAAATGTTGGTAGATAATTAAAGGAATCATAATATGATTACATATATAATTGAACTTTGAATGTTATATTTTCCGATTAGAACCTCCGTTGTGTGTGGATTTCAATTGAGTTAAAAAGAGAAATAATCTTACCTTTAATTTATTACCAAGAGTGGATCTCCTAACCCAAGCAAGTCCTTAAATTTATTTGTGAACTTGTTTTATTACTTTTGGTGTTGTGACAAATCCTCTTCTTACCTCAATTAATTTTTCTTCATCAATTCCCTGTGGATCGACCTCGGACTCCCGAGAAATTTACTAATTGAGACAACCTGCACTTGGGTTTGCATCCTTAAATCCTGCAGTCACTCACCAATTACTCATTATCAAGAATCTTAATTCTCAAATTATTACACAAGTTTTCATTATGGATGCATTTTTGGGCCATTTGGCCATGAGCCTCCAAACAAAAGGGCAAGAAACTTTTGTTTTCCATCCATATTTCCAATTCATCAAGAACAATCCAAAGTCATCAAAATATACAAAAACAACCAATAAATTCATATAAGATAAAATCAATACAAAATCATACATCAAAGAGAGTAGCCCTAACATGACTTTCTCACAACCAACACATAAACAAGCTCCTCACTACCAAGATAGGTTGAAGTGGATGATCTCCCTCTTACCTAAAGAGAAACAAGAAAAGCAAGCTCCTTGGTGCTCTTGAAATTCGTCCACCACCACCAACAACACCCTAGAAATTTCATCTCATAAAAATCAACAATCCAAGGACCATGAAAATGAGAAGAGAGAATGGAAAAGTCATGAACTTTTGCCTCAAAGCTTCAAACTTTAGAGCTTTATGGAAGAAGATGAAAATGGTAGATCTAAGTGATGGTCACCAAAGAGAAAAGGTTTAAGATGATAAGAAGAGGTAGGAAACAAGGTTTGTTGAGTAAGAAAATGTGGATGGCCAAAAATGGTGGTTCTTGGCCGTGGAAGAGGGGAGAAAATGGAGAGGAAAAAGTGAAGTTTTTAGATAATGGCTTCAACAAGAAAGTAAGATCTTCAAAGGAAAAATAGATTCAAGCAAAATGGTTGCTTGAAATCAAGCATCCATGGAGGGGAAATGGAGAGGTGGTGTTGCAGAAGAGAGGAGAAAATAGAGAAGAGGAAGGTTTGAGAGAAAAGTGAGAGAAGAGAAAATGTGGAGAGAGAAAGTGATAGAAAAGTTTTAGTAATTTTTGAAAAGTGAATGAATGTGTGGTATTAGTGGAAATGTGACAAAATTTTTGTCACATTTCCCTCCTCATTGCCGTGGACCATATAGGGGAGAGGGGGAGGAAGCTTCCTCTAGAAGCTTGGTGCAAAGCTTCCTTGAGAAGCTTTGTGCAAAGCTTCCTTGAGAAGCTTTGTTAATTTTTTGTAAAAGTCAAAGTGATGTGACATAAAGTGGACACTCTTGAAAATATGGCTTGCACTTTACTACAAGCTATTATCAAATGGACAAATGTTACAGTTAACAAAATCAATATTTATTATCCAACATATAATGAAATGTACTGTGATTTTTATTTATCAGATAAAAATTTTGAAAAACGTAAACCTCGTAAACTATGCCTAGCCTTGGGTTTAGTAAGATTCCCTGTCGACGTTTTCACAGTTCAAGGTATTCCAGCCTCGAAAAAAATATTTTATTTTCCTAACTCCGCTCAGTGCGCTCGTAAATCAAGAAATATATTACAATAATCAACGTTTCTGAAAAAATTCACAAAAATTCACAAAATTTAAAAATATTATAAAATGACTATTTATCATGAAACAAATAATTTTTGGAGTGTTACATATATTCCCTCCCTACCATAAAGAGGAATAGTCAAGTTTTATGACATCTCATGACATTGCATTTACCCCACCATACATCCATGTTTGAGCATAAACATACATCATAACAATATTGCATTGCTTGACTTGATAACTAATTGTATTTATGGATTTTTGATTTGTGCTTCTATGTATATATGTTGTTTTGCTCAATGTTATTGTTCCATTGTATGGGCGGTGGTTCAATATCATTGAGTGCTACCTTCTGATGACAGTTGTATGGGCAGTTGTCTTATCTTTAAAAGGTGAATTAGTTCAGAGTTATGGCTAGACTGAGAACATTACATAGAGAGAGGATGTGTATATTCCTAGAGTATTAAGTAACTATTCGACGACCATTAAAGATTTATTTATGAAGTTATGACTTAGTAATAAGTAACAGTTTGATTTCCAATTTTAGTTTCTTTTTAGATATGTATGGGTTGTATATTGTTATACAACTACTGGTATTGGTACACTTATACTGATAACTGTATAATTCTCACCCCGTGTGTTCCATGTAAATCCAGGTTGAAGCTCCAAGGACAAGCAGAAGACGAAGAATGAAGATTAGCATAGTTATCTTTATGTTGAGTAGATAGATTTTATATTTTCATGTACATAGGTTTAAAGTTGTAAAAGAAAAAGATGTATGCATTAGTTTTACTTTATGGCAAAGTTTTATATACAAGTGGATAATGATTTCCACAAGGCTCTCCATAATGATTTATTTCTATAAAATGTTATGGATTAGTTTAATGAATAAGTTAGAAGTAGCATAGCTAATACTGTTTATCTAGGTATATGTCAAATATACTAGGATTTCAATATTAGGATGTTACAGCGTGTGCATTAACCGGGGCCAGAAAAATAACATTTTTCTAAGATTGAAAAATTTTGGACTGTGAAACGGGGTTAAGGGATCTTACTAAACTCGAAATTGGACACAACTTATGAAATTTTTATTTTTCGAGATTTTATCTGATAGATAAAATATGGGTATGTCCTATTATCCAACAGACAATAAATACTGGTTTGGTTAACTATAACTTTTGTCCATTGGATAATAGCTTTTAGTAAAGTATAAGTCATCTTTCTAGAAGGTTCACTTTATGACATCACATGGATGACATCATCCTTAACTTTTTCAAAAAGTAACACCAAGCTTCCTAAAAAAGCTTCTTCTAAACTTAATGGAGAAGTTTTCTATCAAGCTATTTTGAGAAGCTTCTTTCTTCTCTCATTTGGAAGTGGCCCACGATTTTGTGGGGGAAAAAGGATGACCACTTTGCCATCTTTCACTTAACTTCATTTCACTTTTTCATCTCAAAAGTTTCTACCTTTCTTCTCTCATTTTCTCTCACATTTCTTTTCTCTCTTTTCTCTTCATTCTCACGGCCAAACCCCCTTCTCCACCATCCATATTTGTTTTTCCAAATCACTTCTAGTTCTTGAAATCTACTCATCACTTGGAAGCTTTTCATTGTTGGGATCACCACTTTGTTCTTCCATCTTCATCATTTTCTTCCAAGCTTTAACTTGAAGCTTTTGAGGTAAAATCTTTGATCTTCCATTTCTCTTCTCTTTTTTGCTCTACTACCAAGATTTATCATTGATGCTAAAACCTGTTTAATCTACCCTGTTTCTATTTAAAGTTGAATCCTTTGTTAAATTGACTCGTTTACCTAGGTTCACGCTTACTAGAATTTATGATTCTAGGGCTAGATCGATTATTTTCCTAATTATGTTCTGCTAGATCATTCCAATAAAAACCTTAGTGATTCTTGAAACTAAGACTTTCGAATTCATAACGGCCAACAAAGTTGAAACTTTGTGAGGAAAAAGGAGCCTGAGGATACATGTTAATGTCTTCCTTGGAGGACAAAAGCAAGGGGAATATGAGTGTCACTCTTGTAGACAAAGAGTTTCGCATGATGAGATGCAATACTATCGGTTAAGGAAAAGAATGGAACTTCTCGGTGCGATGAGGACTGCCGCCAATTGGACAAGATTACGATCAAGGATGAATGTCCTCGGGGAAAGATAAACAATTGGATGGATCAGCGAGGAAAGAGTCATCGTTCTTTCTAATATAGATGTACATTCTGGTTATCATTGAATTCATGGCAAATTGAGGATGTTCCCGAAAAGCTAATTCGGATGCGCTTCGGACATTATGAGTATCTCGTAATATCGTTCAGAGTGAAACTAGCTCCTGTCATATTCATGAACTGCATGAATCAAATCCTTCATCCTTACTTGAGATTTGTTAACATTCTGATCCATTCTCGAACTCGTGGAGAGACATGTTGGACATCTCGATCCAGTTTTCCATACTTTAAAAGAGAAGGGGCGAATGCCTAAGTATCAGAGTTCGAATTCTCGTTTGAGGAGGTTCAGTTTTGAGTCATGAGAATTTAGATGAAGGGATTGCTGTGAGTCCATCAAAAGTTGAAGCAGTTTTGCAATGGGAAGGACTGGAGACCATAATACCCTCGTAACTTATAGGGTTAGCTGGTTTCTATCAAAGGAGCGTCAATGAGCTCTCCAAGATAGTGGAATCTCTTATGTAGTTTACAAGAAGAGAATCAAACTTCAACGGGCTAACACAAGTGAAGAAAGTTTTGCAATGATTGAGTAGATATTCGGATGCTCACTAGTATTGGTTCTACCTAATCTCGGGAAACCATTTGAAATACTTTGTGATACTTCTCATTAAAGTCTAGGATGTGTGCTTATGCAAAGTTAGGAAGTTGTGACTTACGCCTTGAGATAGTCGATGGTGCATGATGAGAATTACCTAACTCATGGCTTGGGGTTAGCTGCAATTGTATCTACTCTAGGGATGTGGAGACACTTGCTACGGTCAACACCTTTAGCAATCACAAGGACCTGGAGTATCCATTCAATAAAAAAGGGAACTGAACATGAGACAAAGAAGGTGACTAGAAACTTTGAAGAAGCATGACTTCTAGCTTCAGTGTCATCTTGGAAATGCAAGGGTCATAGTAGATGCTTTGAACCAAAAGCTACTTAATACTTTCGTTATAGTAGTCAAGGAGAAAGAATTAATGGAGTCATTCGAGGACAAGTGGTCGTCATTGGAAATGATGTCGACTGTGGTATGTTTGGGCATATTTATTATTCTGGATGATCTGTTGGGAGAAATTTAAGAGAAGTTGAAAAGTGATCAAGGTATATCAAAATCTAAAATAGAAGTATTAATAGTAAGAAATAAAGAGAGACGTTACTAAATGTGTGTCGTCCTATCTGAGTTACCAATAAACTCACTCATAAATACTTCGGACTATATCAAATTCCTCTTCGGATTGGTCCGGTAGTCTATCAACTTATTTTGTTATCCTTTCTTTCTAAATCTTTATGATATCTTCCGCATGATATAATTGCAAAAATGTATCCCGGATCTAGCCATGTCATCAAACTAAACACGACACAATTTAGAGGGAGTCTGATATATGAAATGCTTCTTGTGAAGATTGAGGATGGGAGAGCAAAGCAACATAGAGGCAAGGAGATCACATTGATAAGGGTGATCTGAATTGACGTGACTAGAAGCTCAATGTGAAAGTTAGAAAATAAGATGAATAAACAACGTCAATATTTATTCTAAGAAATGAAAATTTCGAGAACGAAATTTCTATTTGAAGGGGAGTGTTGTAACATCCCAAAAATTAATAATTTTAGGATAAATAGTCGTTTTATAATATTTGTTATTTTTGGGAATTTTTCTGTATTTTTATGAGAACGTGAAATATTTTAATATTATTCTTCGTTTTGCATGCGCACTGAGCGAAGCCGGGGTAACATCCCAAAAATTAATAATTTCATGATAAATGATCATTTTATAATATTTAGAATTTTTGTGAATTTTTCTAGATTTTTCTGAGAACGCGAAATATTTTAATATTATTCTTCATTTTGCGTGCAAACTGAGCGGAGCCGGAAAAATGAGATATTTTTGCCGAGAACCTTGAACTGTGGAAACGTTGATGGGGGATCTTACTAAACCCGAGGCTGGACACGGTTTATGCGACTTCATGTTTTTCTAGAAATTTTATCTGACAGAGCGATAAATCGCTGTGAAATTTTTATCCGCTGGATAATTAATACTGACTTCTATCAACTGTAACAATTGTCCCTTAGATAATAGCATGTATTAGAAACCCTATCACCTTATCCTAATTCAATCCACTTTATGTCAAATCAAATCCACTTTAATTCAAATTAGTGTACTTTCTTCAAAGCTTCTTTGAGAAGCTTTGACCACCAAAGGACAAGAATGCCCTTGGCTTGTTGGAGAAGCCTCTCTCCCCTTCTTCTCTCTCTCATTGCCGTAGCTCACTCATAGCCAAGGGGAAGCAATTTTTGCTTCCCACACACTTAACACACTCACCAAAATATCTCATTTCCTACCATCACTTTCTCTCTCTAACTCCTTCTTCTTCATTTCTCTCCTCCTTCTCTCTTCTTCCTCTCCCTCAAGCACGAAATTGCAGCCCCTTTAGGAGCTATTTCTCTTCATCTTTTCTCCCTATCAACACCATTTTCACACTCAACTCCACCTCCTTTACACTTTCTCTTTTGAAAGTTTCTTCAAAAACTCATCTTCTCCCTCAACCACGAAAATTGCAACCCTATTACCAACCATTTCCCTTCATTTTTCTCTTCATAAACACCATTTCTACATTCCTCTCAACCTCCTCTATAACTTCTATTTGAAGGGTTTTCTTCAAAAACCAACTTTTCCTCCATTGTCATCCAAGACAAAGCTTCAAGCTTTAAGGTAAAGTTCTCATTTTTCTTCCTCTTTCTCTTCATTTTCGTACTCTAGGGTCTCATTGGAGACCAAAGGTTTATTCTTTACCATGTTTAATGTTGGTTCTTGATGATTGAGATTTTAGGGTTCTTAAAGACCCCAAAACCGAAATCACCATGGAGGAAGTAGAAGTCCATTTTCATGTTCTTCCTTAAGGTAAGAGGGAGATTACTCACTTCAACCATTTATTGGTGGTGAGGAGACTTGTGTGTGTTGTTGATGGAGAAATCTATCTTTGTATGCTTACTTTGTTTGGTGGTTTTACATGTTTGTGTATCCTTGATTGAAAGTAATGCTTGAATAATGATTATGAATGTATTGGATATGTTAAATATGCTTGATCAAGTTAGGGTTGTTAAATGGAAAATTTGGAGTTTCCTGCCCTAACATGGTGCCACGGTTTTGAGTGGAATTTTGGGATAAAAAATGGTTTTTGTACACAAAGAAATAAAGCTTATATGATTTAATGTTGGATGACAAGATTAGAATTAATGAATGAAAAATTTTAAGGGTTTAATACACAAGAGGGAGGCCACAGTTTTGGCTTGGAAAAATGAGGGATTGAATTAGCTTTGGTGAACTAAAATTAAAGTGATTTGATATCGAGAAACTAATAAATGAAATGGAGAGGAATTGAGATTTTGAGAACCTTGTGAGGCCACGGTTTTAGAGAGAAAGTTTAAGGTTTAAATGATGCCTTGGTGCATCTTTGGAAATTAAGAATTTAGAGATATGCATAATCCATAACAAAATGGAAGAATTAAATTGAATAATGAGACTTGAGAAGGCCATGGTTTTGAAGGATAACTTACCCTAAAATTTTCATAATTGACTAAAAGTTTAAGACTTTAAAAGTATGAATCCAAGATATGAACTTGTGAAAATTGATGAGCTATATGTGAATACATATTAATATTGAGAATTTTATTCTATTGTTGTTGATGAATTGAATTGACCCCATGTGGAACAAAAGCTATGTATTTAGGTATCAAGAGACTAGTGCATAAAATGGAAGAAAATTTAGAACCTTGAAGGCTTGTGAGGCCACGATTTTAAGGGTTATTTAACCTAAGGAATTTCCTAATTGATCAAGACTCAAGTTATTAGAAGTGTTGGACCCTTGATAGGGAATGGTGATAAATGTTAGACCGCAAACATACCTTGATGTTGAGAAATGACTCTATATTGTTTTAAGACCTTATTTGGGGCTAAGTATTTGTTGATGAGATTGTGATGTATTGACATTGAGAATGACTATATACTATTGGGATATTGTATAAAATAAACATATCATTGATAAGCATACATGATTGGACATTGTGTCATCATGCATATGTGTTGTCTGTTAGGCATATTTGAGAAAGGCGATATATGCCTAGGATTTGAATAACACCTATGTGCGGGTGCGAATAGACTAAGCGTAGGGTCATAGTGGTTGGCCCTAGGGGCGTCGGGGTGTGGGTGCCTCATCATGGACAGTTAAGAGCTCCTCTGTGCCGTGGGGTAGACCGATGCAAACACACCGACGATCTGAACTGAGACGCTGTCCTATATCGCGATCAACTGTTGAGGTGCCATGTATAAGCCGTTGTTGCACAAATATTTTATGAGATGAAGCACACTGTTTTTAAGGCTAACAATATACTGGTATTACTCCTTGATCATTCACTCTGAAAATGTTGATGTCTAGCTCCATGGAGTAGGATTTTGGCACCATAATGCATTGTGCACTGTTCATTGTCGGTCTCATAAATTGTTGAGCATGAACAATTGTGATTGTGAAAGTAACTGTTTTACTTCTCGAAATGATTATCTGATTGACGTTTTGATTATTGGAAATATTATTGTGATTTGCCAGTTGTTATTGATTCTTACTATTGCTTATAATTGTACTACTTTACTATAAATTCTACTGTTACTGTTAATGAATATATGAACTATATTGCTATATGGGCGCCTTGCGCCATGTTGTTTTCTTACTGCCATAATGGTAATGAAAGTTGGGTGTCTCACCTCTTTATTTCATTACTCTGCATTATGATACATTGAATAAAGACTGTGAAGAGCCCAAGTTGGATTTACTTAGCTTATTGTTGGAGAATCGACTTCTGTTTCATTGCGATGGCGTCTGGACAAGTTCCTCTCATTCGCACATGGATAAAGTTTCATGAAGGCTCGGAAGCTTGGCATTTCGACCATGACGCGGAGTGGGTTACCTACATTGGGGATGTAACTCTAGTTCAGAGTGGTAATGATCCTAGAGCTGGTACGAACATCTCGTATGTTCCTATGCGCGTGGAGTTCCCTATACCCATTGGGGAGATGTGGAGTAACTGTCGCCTCTTCCCTAGAGAGGTTTCGGTTATAACGTATGTTCGTACTCATGTCCAACTAGAAGTATCGCAAGGGTGAGTGTTACCTGTCGGGAATGCTGAAGAAGATCAAGTGTAAGACCACTTCATTCATGTGTTAGACTTCGGGGAAGGTCGAACCTTTATATGGTAGTTATGTTATGTCATGTAAAATCGAGTTTAATATTGTTGTAAGCTATTCTATGCATTGATTATGAATATGTATTTTATATTAAACTGATGTTGTATTTGGATTGTAAGTCAATATAATTATATTTCATATCGTGGCTAGTATTTTCTATTTACGCATAATGGAAAAAAATTTAAATTTTGAAAAATTACTGATATTGAGGTTGTGACACGCCTGAGTTTAGCGACTGTGGCGTAATGACGATTGTACTGTGGTTACTATATCTAGGTGCGTTACACTATGGGGGGCGTAGGGCGTGGTGAAAGTTGATGGCACGTATTACGGGCCCGACAAATCGCCATTCTTTTTATGGTAAATGAATGAGAATTGAATAGTGTGATCCAGTGGAAGGATATGATCGAGGACCGTGAAGCGAGGTGGTTCATTTCGTGATGATGTTATCACTTTATATACCCTTAACCATGATAAACCGATTGCAACGCATCACGTGCTTGACAAGCACTATTCTCTTTGTGGTCTGACGTAGACTGTCATTGAGGGGGACAGATCTTTTGGAATGTTCATCTTTGAATGGAAATAGAAAATCTTGGTACCAAATGCACATGCATTGTGAGTCAGCATATCATTTGACACTCATTTATATGATGATTATACTATTGTGTTATTGATGTCATGATTATCTGAAATGTTTTAATTGTTCATTATCTGAGATTCTGTTGCCGTTTTCTCTTATCGTATGTGATTACTGCTGCTTAAATGTTATTGCTCTGCTATGTGGACACTCTGCGCCATTCTGTTTCTTTACTGCCATAATTGGTAATGTAAGTAGGATGTCTCACCTCTTTATTGTATTACTTTGTCTTATGTTGTGTTGGATAAAGACTGTGAAGAGTGCGAGTTGAATTCGCTTAGTTAGTTTTAAGGATCGACTTTTGTTTCCTTGTGATGGCATTTGGATAAGCTTTCCTCAGTTGCATGTGGATACAGTTTCATGAAGGCTTGGAAGTCTGGCATCTCAACCGTGATGTGGAGCGTTTTACTTACATAGGGGATATAACCCTAGTTCCGTATGGTAATGACCCTGGAGCTGGTACGAGCATCTCTTATGTTTTTATGCATGTGGAGTTCCTTATACCCATTGGGGAGATGTAGGATAACCGCTACCTCTTCCCTAGAGAGATTTCGGTTATAACGCATGTTCAGGCTCCCATCCATCATGACGTGTCGCAGGGGGGAAGATCATCTATTAGGGATCCGGAAGAGGATCAAGTGCAGGACCTTTCTCTCCATGTATTTGACTTTGGGGGAGGTCGATCTTTTATATGGTAGTTATGCTATGTATAACACCCCAAATTTTATTTATTTTATGATAAATATTCATTTTCTAATATTTGGAATTTTTGAAAAAAAATTTGAATCTTTTTGAGAATGCGAAATATTTTAATATTATTCATCGTTTTACGTATAAATTGAGCGGAATCAGGAAAATGAGATATTTTTTCCGAGAACCTTGATCTATGAAAACATCGACGGGGGATCTTACTAAACCCTAGGCCAGACACAGTTTACGAGATTTTATATTTTTCGAGAAATTTTAATAAAATAATAAGCGCTGTGTAAATTTTATCTGTCAGATAAATTAATATTGACTTTCGTCAACTGTAACAGTTATCCATTGGATAATAACATGTATTAAAAATCCTATCATATTATCTTAATGTAATCTACTTTAAGTCTAATCAAACCTACTTTAATTCAAATTTAATATATTTTAATCAAAGCTTCTTCGAGAAGCTTTGACCACCAAATGACTAAGCTAGCCTTGGCTTGTTGGAGAAGCCATTCCCTCCCCTTCTCTCTCTCCATTGCCGCGGAAACCATTCTCCAAGGAGGGCAAAATTTTGCTCTCCCACTTAATTCACTTAATCACATTTTACCCATTTTCCTACAATATTTTCTCTCTCTAACTTCATCTTCTTCATTTCTCTCTCCCTTCTCTCTTCTTCCTCTTCCTTGGCTATGAAATTGCAGCCCACATTACCAACCATTTTCTTCACTTTTCTCTTCATCAAGACCATTTTCATACTCACATCAACCTTCTCTACACTTTCTCTTTAGAAATTTTCTTCAAAATCCAACCTTTACTCCATTGTCTTCCAAGACAAAGCTTCTAGCTTTAAGGTGAAGTTTTTATTTTTCTTCTTCTTTCTCTTCATTTTCGTGCTCCATGGTCTCTTTGATGACCATGGATCTCTTCTTTTTCAACCTTTAATGTTAGTTCTTTGTCTTGAAATTTCTAGGGTTTTGGAAGCTCAAAATCGAACCTTCAAGGACCAAGTAAGTAAGAGGGAGATTACTCACTTCAACCATTATTGGTGGTGAGGGAACCTTTGTATGCTTACCTTGTTTTGGTAATCTTGTATGTTTATGTATTCTTGAATTGGATTAATGTTAGAATAATGATCTTGGATGTGTTGAAATGCTTAATAGTGTTAGGGTTGTTAAATGGAAAATTTAGAGTTTCCTATCCTAATGTTATGTCACGGTTTTGATTAGAAATTTAGGGATATAAATTTGTTCTTGTTTACAATGAAATGAAACATAGGTGATTAAATGTTGAATGGTGATATTAGAATTAATGAATGGAAAAATTTAGGGATTTCCACACTAGGTTGTGATCACGATTTTGGCTTGAATTTTAGGGGATTGGAGTAATTTTGTGTGAACTAAAATTTAAGTGATTATATATATTAAGAGACTAATGCATAATATGGAAGGAAATTGGAACTTGAAGACCTAATGTGAGGCCACGGTTTTAGAGGAAAATTTTGTGGTAAAATGATGCCTTGATGCATCTTTAGAGATTAGGAATTTAAAGACATGCACAATCCATAATCGAGTGGAAGAATTAAATTGAGAAGTAACTTTAGAGAGTGCTACGGTTTTGAAGGGTTACTTAACCTAAAATTTTCATAATTGACGAATGTTTGAGACTTTGAAAATTAGGATACATAATATGGACTTGTGATAATAGATGAACCATAAATACGTATTGATGTGAGGATTTATTCTATGTTGTTGTGATCCCCTATATGGGACTAAGCAATTGATAATATGCATTTGATGGACTTATGATAAGTTGATGATGAATATATATATGCCATTGTGGTATGCTCATGATGAATGCATCATTGATAAACATGTATGATGTACATTGTGTCGTCATGTATATGTGTGTCCATTGGACATTGTTGGAAAGGCTATGTATGCCTAGGAGTTTGAATAACACCTATGTGCAAATGCGAATAGACTAGGCGTAGGGTCATAGTGGTTAGCCTTAGGGGCGTCGGGGTGCGGATGTCTCATAATAGACAGTGGTAGCTCCACTGGGGCCGTGGGATAGACCGATGCAAACACACCGACGATCTTGACTGAGACGCTGTCCTATATCGTGATCAACTGTTGAGGTGCCATGTATAAGTCGTATTGCGCAAATGTTTTTATGAGATGAGCACACTAATTATTTTGGCAGATAAGATACTGGCATTACTCCTTGATCATTCACTCCGAAAATGTTTAAGTGTAGCTCCATGAAGTAGGAATTTTGGTACCTTCTGCATTGTGAACTGCCAGTCTCATAATTCATTAAGCATGAGCATTTATAATTGTGGAAAAGTATCTGTTATTATTACTGCAATAATTATTTTATGGCTTGGACTATTGAGTGATGGGAGTGTTGATACTGTCTGCCTGTTATTGATGTTATTTATCGTTGATCTGCTCTTATTATTAAATGAACTGCGTTATATGTGGGCGTCCAACATCGTTTCATTTTCTTGTTGCCATTTTGGTAATAAAAGCTGGGTGTCTCTCCTCTTTATGTATTTTTCTATGTTTTCCATATTTTCTGTATCTTTGTCAAACTGTGTTTCTGAGAAGACACTCGTGAGGAAGAGAAGGAAACCACTGAGTTTCTGGGTTTCTGACTGCACTACGACTAGAGCTGTTGAGGATGTCATCACGCCCATATCATTTTTTGGGATACGTGAAGTTGACCTTCCATGGAGGACTAAACTGCTGACACTCACATGTGGAGACGGACCGATGCATCTACCGCGGGGAGCTGACGGTGTCCTTATCTTGGGGTCGTTATGACGCCCCTGTCTTTGATTTTTCAGCTTTTGTCAGTTTAGAATTTTACCTACCCGTGAGGGACATGTAGACTGATATATTCTACACCCCTTAAGAGGATTCCTTCCTCCCCACTGCTAGGGCTTCTGCCCGAAACTCGATCGCTCCAATGGCAATTTCGTCGGATGATGAGGACCTTGAGGAGGACCCGACTACGGCCCCTTCTCGTCAGTCTTAGGGGTTGATACTGTAGGTGGCTACTAATGGCTACCCGTTTATCTTTTTGGAGAAGCCTGATGTTTTGTTAATTTAGGGGTGTATATTTGTAACTATCTTAGGTGGGTAAAGCCTTTATCTTTTGTATATCTTGTGATGTAACTAAACAGGCTGATGCATATGAATATATATATATATATATTGTGTATGGTTTACTTTATGTCAATTCCACTGCGATTGTCTTAATTATTATCTCGTTACGAATTGAATTTTTAAATTAATTTTTATACTACTTGGTAATAATATAATTTAACAAAAAAAAATAATATATAGTGTCATTTATAAAGGAATCTAAATACCCATAAAATGAACCGAGTCTATGAGTTTTAAATTTACTATTATTATTTTCCACAAGTTGTTTCATGTTATTTACTTCACTATGGTGTGACGTTCCTTCTTCGCAATATTAAGAAAAAGGGGCGTTACACTATGCAAAACTTATGTTTAATTATGTTGTATGTTACGTCTATGTATGGATTGTGGAATTGTAACCTTATATTAAGCTGACATTGTATTATGGATGCGAGTAAACATAAATATATATATATATATATATTTCATGTCGTGGCTCGTATTTTCTATATATACAATGATTAAATTTTTCAGACTTGTTGTTAAATTATAGCGCGTCTTGATTTATTGACTGTGGCAATAATGACGATTGTGCTGTGGTTATTAAATCAAGGGATGTTACACAACTGGTTTGCCTTGAGGGCCGTCCTCATCATCTTCAACTGGGAACACCCAGCCTTCATCGGTCTTGTTCGTCTGCATTTTGTTGAGGGAAAGGACACAAACACATGATGATGAGTCAGCGGAGTCACTCACTCGGTTTCCAGAATCTGAGGGTACTTGCCTAGGAAGACAGTGATGATCACTCTATAGGGTAGCTCAGACCGCTCTTTACCTTTTGCCCTCATCATATGCTTCATGATGAAGACGGACTTGTTAATTTAGTATCCTCTCTTTAGGATCCACAACATGAACACATCATCTTCGCTCAGGTAGGCGTCGTTCCCACCTCTAGGATCTAGGATGTGGGCATAAGTGTAATGCAGGAACCTGTCTTAGCTTTTCATCATGCCTCCTTTGACTCTTTTTTAAGTCGAAGGTAATTCCATCCCAGGTCTCAAAACATCTTCAATTGCTCTGTTCTTGTTGAAGTGCTGGAGAAGTGATTCTTCATCTTCTTCAATGTTGCGGCTAGTTGACTGCAACCCAAACAGCTGAACCCAATCCTCGGATATGATCACAATGTGTTGGTCACAGACATCGAAGTGTAGCTCTTGACCTTCAATCTTCATGTTGTAGTAGAACATCTTGACTAAGTCAGGGTAAAGAATAGCTTTGTAAGAGCAAAAATGAAGTATGCCTTGATGGTTTAACCGGTTCAGAAAATCAAAACTGCCTTCTTTTTCGAAGAACCCTAAGTCGAGGTACTTCAGTTGCACTAGATTGCACTCTCGAAAGTGTGTAATGAAGCGACCGAGCTCTTGCTCGTTGGATGAGAGCCTTCGAAGATCCAGTGGGTTGTTGCACAGAGCCGTCTTCGTGCGAGGACGTTTTGGGCGAGAAGAAGAGGAAGCCATTGCTGAAAGGAGATAGAGGGAGAGATGGTAGAGTTTTTAAAGATGGTGGAAGAAGAGGAGAGAGGTTTAATGTATTTCGGGGAGACGAAGATGGTGTTTGAGAGAAAACAGAGACAAAAGAACAAGAGACAAAGCAAATGGCAATGGAAAGGACAGTGGGGTATATATAGAAAGCCCAAGAATCTATTCGAATAGCACCAAATCTATTCAAATAGATATGCTGGGAAAGCCAAGAAACGTAGCGTTCTTGATGAAGGTATTCGAATAAATATTCAGTTATTCGAATAGCCTGGCCAATTTGGCTTGGCTTCCAGCCAATGGTATTCGAATACCTATTCTTGTATTCGAATACCCACCACAAAAAAAAAAGCAAGGCAAGAGCAAGTATTCGAATACCTTGGAAGCTATTCGAATACTCCAGAGACATGTAAAAAACACTGATATTCATAAGTCTCAGGTTATTCAAATAACTACTTAGTTATTCAAATGCACCAGCTTATAAAAACACAAGAATACTGTACTGATGTATGGTATTCGAATAGCCATAGGTCTATTCGAATAGACCTATCAAAAAACCACAGATTCACATGTATAAAAGCAATGGTATTCGAATACCATATGGAGGTATTCGAATAACTTAAACAGGAAAGCATGTATATTATGTCCAGAAATGTATTTTGAGAGATGAAAACTTACCTTTTGATGGAGTGCCTGCAAAAAAGATTTTGGGATATCTCTGACGCTCAAGTCAGTAATAATTCAAGAGCAATAAATTCATAATTAAGCAAATAATTACAAGCACTTATATGTTGGATTGATCAATTATGCCCAATTCTCCTTGAATATAAATGAATGCTTTTTTTGCTAGGGGTTTTGTGAGAATATTTGTAATTTGCTTAGATGTTTCAACAAATTCAAGAATGCAGTCCCCTTTTTGTACATGATCTCTGATAAAATGATGTCTTATCTCTCTATATGTTTTGTTCTAGAATGCAAAATGGGATTCTTAGAGAGATTTATTGCACTAGTGTTGTCACATCTTATCGGGATGTGATCAAGCTGAAGACCATAGTCTAGAAGTTGTTGCTTCATCCATAGAATTTGAGCACAACAACTCCCAACTGCAACGTATTCAGCTTCAGCGGTAGACAAAGCCACACTATTTTGTTTCTTGCTATGCCAAGATACTAAAGAACTACCAAGCAAGTGGCATGTCCCACTAGTACTCTTCCTATCCATTTTGCATCCTGCAAAATCAGAATCAGAAGATCCTATTAGGCAACATAAGGCACCTTTAGGGTACCACAAACCCATTCGGGAAGTGCCTACTAGGTATTTCATTATTCTTTTAACAGCACTTAAATGAGATTCCTTAAGGTTAGTGTAACATCTCGGGACTGCCTGCAGGATTGACGAGTGTCTCCACAAACCAACACGGGTCTTTTCAGCGTGCTTTGTCCTCACTCACACGCATCCTAGGAAACTTCCCAAGAGGTCACCCATCCCACAATTGCTCCAGGTTAAGCACGCTTAACAATAGAGTTCTTATGTTCTAGGCTTCTGAAAAGAAGTTGCAACTTGTTGATATGGCTACGCCTAATCAATTCCTTTAAGCCATCCTCAACTATGCAGTCCCATACCTGCACAGTCTTTGAATCCCTCTCATTCCGATGCGTATTCAGTTCATTCATTGGAACCTTCGCCTAGAAGCATGCCAGGAGCCGCTCCTTGTACGTGCTTCTTATGCACCGGCGTCCACTCCCCGCCCTCATCAACCCCGGGACACCACAGTTAGCCTAATATCTAGCACACATGCAAACACTAAACATAATATCTGGCCTAATAGTAGTAAGATAAAGAAGAGATCCAATCGTACCTCTGTATTTCATTATTTCTACAAATTTACCTCCTTCATCTTTGTCCAAATAGCAAGAAGTGCCCATGGGTGTAGCCATGTGTTTAGCATTGTCCATTTTGAACTTTCTGAGCAATTCCTTGTTGTATTTGGTTTGGCTTATGAATGTCCCTTCTTTTGTTTGTTTAATTTGAAGTCCAAGAAAAAAATTAAGTTCTCTCATCATTGACATTTCGAATTCATTCTGCATTGACTTAGCAAAATCTTTGCAAAGGGATTCATTAGTAGCACTAAAGATAATATCATCCACATATATTTGTACCAGGAGAATATCATGCTTTTTGTTTTTGATAAAAAGGGTAGTATCGACTTTTCCTCTTGAAAAACTGTTTTCTAAAAAAAACTTACTCAACCTTTCATACCAAGCTCTAGGAGCTTGTTTCAAGCTGTATAAGACCTTTTTGAGTTTAAAAACATGGTTGGGTAGTTCATGATTTTCAAAACCTAGAGGTTGTTCAACATACACCTCCTCTTGAATAAAGCCATTTAGAAAAGCACTTTTAATATCCATTTGATATAACTTGAAATCCATGATGCAAGTAAATGCAAGTAACATTCTAATGGCTTCTAATCTAGCTATAGGTGCATAGGTTTCTTCATAATCTATTCCTTCTTCTTGATTATAACCTTTTGCAACTAATCTAGCTTTATTTCTTGTTATCAAGTCATTTTCATCAAGTTTGTTTCTAAAAACCCATTTAGTACTAATTATAGGATGATTATTAGGACTAGGAACTAATTCCCAGAATTGGTTTCTTTCAAATTGATTTAATTCCTCTTGCATAGCTAAGATCCAATGTTCATCATCAAAAGCTTCAATTATATCCTTAGGTTCAATTTGAGAAACAAAAGCTAAGTGATTACATGCATTTCTAAGATAGTTTTTAGTAATTACCCTTTTTGAGATTACACCTATCACCGAGTCAAAAGGGTGGTGTCTTGATGTCCTCCATTCTTTATGAAAATCCATGACTTGTGATTCTTTTTGATTTGAAGGTTCCTCTTCTTGTTTCCTTTCTTTCTTGTTGTCTAAATGTGATTTTGCTAAAGCTTCTGTAACATCATTAACAACAAACTCCTTTCTCGATCCATTTGGATTAGTTTCATCAAATGTAACATGAATGAATTCTTCAATTATCATAGTTCTTTTATTATAAATTCTAAAAGCTTTGTTATTAATCGAATAGCCTAGAAATATACCTTTATCAGACTTAGCATCAAACTTTCCTAAGTTATCCTTTCTATTATTTAAAACAAAACATTTACATCAAAAAACGTGTAAATGTGAGACATTTGGTTTTCTTTCCTTGTATAACTCATATGGGGTTTTCTTTAAAATTGGCCTTATAATGGCTCTATTCATTACATAACACGCGGTATTTACTGCATCCGCCCAAAAATACTTAGGAAGAGAAGCCTCATTGAGCATAGTTCTTGCCATTTCTTCCAAAGATCGATTTTTCATTTCTACAACTCCATTTTGTTATGGAGTTCTATGGGCAGAAAAATTATGCTCAATGCCATGTTCATCACAGAAAGTTTCAAAAACATGATTTTCAAACTCACCACCATGGTCAGTTCTTATGGATGTAATAGAAAAACCTTTTTTATTTTGGATAACTTTGGCAAGTTTCTTAAAAGCTAGAAATGCATCATTTTTGTGAGAAAGAAATAAAGTCCACGTAAATCTAGAAAAATCGTCTACAATCACTAACGTATAGTAATTTCTACCAAAGCTCATAGTTCTAGATAGTCCAAAAAGATCCATGTGCAAAAGTTGCAAAGGTCTAGTAGTTGAAACAAAGTTTTTGGCTTTAAAAGAGACCTTTACTTGTTTTCCCTTTTGACATGCATCACATAATTTATCTTTTTCAAAATTGAGCTTGGGTAGTCCAATTACAAGTTCTTTAGAAACCAACCTTTTTAAGTGGTCCAAATGAATGTAAGCAACTCTCCTATGCCATAACCAAGACTCATCTTCCTTACTTAAAAAGTATTTTGCATCATTTGAAGATATATCATCAAGACTAATCATATAAATGTTATTAACTCTATGACCAATAAACTTAACATGCTTGTCATTTTTGTCTTCAATTATGCAATAATTTGAATTAAATATAACTCTATTTCCATTATCACATAATTGACTAATACTGAGCAAGTTATGTTTCAAACCTTCAATAAGCAATACATTATCAATAGAGGAGTTAGGACTCTTACCGACTTTGCCGAATCTAAGAATCTCTCTTTTGTTATTATCTCCATAGGTTACATATCCATGCCTTTTGGGAACAAAGAAAGAGAACTTTGAGTTGTCTCCGGTTATGTGCTTGGAGCATCCACTATCGAGGTACCAATTTAAGCTCTTTGCTTTCAAGTACACCTATAACACAAATTTAATTTTTAACCTTTGGTACCCAAATTTTCTTAGGTCCTAGAATGTTAGTTGTGGGTATTGTTGTAACACCCTAATATAGATATCCAGATATATCCTAGCATGGATAGAGATATATAAAGATAACCAGTACTAGAGATGTCACTTCTATACTACACACTAACATATATCTATAATCACAACTGAGTAATTATAGAAAGCCTTGAGAGATTGCGGAAAAAGTTAAACTCATACATATACATATACAACTTAGCCACCTGAGGGCTTATTGTAATACATATAAAATAAAACTTACAGAACAAACATAAACTTATTACATAAGTTTTGTCTACTTAAAGCAATAAAAACTATTCTAGTCTCCATGCTTTATCTTCTCATCCTTTTGGGGTTTGCATCTTCGTACTGTCTCAAAACAGCCTTTACTGCGCCTTTGGAGAAGATCTTCGTGTTTTGCATCTCGAAACACTGAACCCGACGGATTTACATGGAATAGCAAGACGGGGTGAGAATTAACATTCTCGTAAAAGCAATTCCAATACCAGTTCTCTATAACATGTATATAACAAAATATATAACAAATGCTATAATTCTAACTTAGGAGCTTTGTCCCCTTTTCTCATAACTTAGGAGTTTCCTCCTCTTTTCTCATAACTTAGGAGTTTCCTCCTCTTTTCTCATAACTTAGGAGTTTCCTCCTCTATTCTCATAACTTAGGAGTTTCCTCCTCTTTTTTCATAACTTATACACTTTCTAATAGTGTGATAACAATTAAGAGTCAACACACTATTAATATATCGGGAGACCCATACATCGTACATATCAATGGCAATGACGGACAAAGTGCCCATACAAGCTGTCCGAATAGTAAATGCAATGATAATGATATGTAATGAATATGCCTAAGGAATCCTAAGAGCATGTGAATGAAATGCAAATGCAGAGTTTTGTTTTGAAGCGAAGGAGTTTGCTAGGAACTAGTCAGTATATCATCCAGTGGTAAATAGAGGAAAACCTCATCCTCACCTTACACGTATCCTGGCACATTGAGAAGTTCGGGCTTCATCCTTGCTCAAAGAGCGTCTTTGGATTTCCCACTTATCTTCTTTGGCCTTGGCACATCGAGACATTAGGGTTATGTCCTTCTCAAAAGTCCTTCGGACACCCATCTATCCCCTTTTGCCTTCATGATTAACATCAAAGGATACTCACCAGATCGATCCTACTTGACTAATTCATAGACTTTCGTACATACTTATATACTTAGTTCCTCTAAGAGCTAAGCATATTCTTCTCTTCTTATGTTTACCCTTTGTAATGAGGAGAATCTGTAACCTCATACTACATGTAACCTTAGCACTTGGTTAGGAATACTTGTTTTCCCTTAGGAACTTCTCGATTCCTTACCTTATCGGCTAAATGACCTCACATCATATAATGTTACATTCTCGAGGTAAACATCACTAAACTATGTCTCTTACTTGTACCTAAACTCCACCTCATCACTCCTTTCTCTTAAGTGATTTCTAATGCAACCTTAGGTTTGAGGTGTTAGGTACTTCCCTTTGGCAAACCACTAATCTTGGTTGCCCTAAGGTCCTTTCTCTTCATCTTCACACTAGCTTTCTCTAGTGTGTGAAGTGCTTAGTGTTATGTTTATCTCTTACATAAACACCATCTTTTTCTTTTCTATAGACTCAATTCATCCTAGTGAAAGAGTCTATCTTAACTAATGCCTCATCTAACCTTGCTTGAGGCGAGGGCATTTCTCTAAAACTTTGCATAATTAACTCAACTTTATCTAAAGAGAGTAATTCATGCATCTAACTTTCCTTTTCTATCACACTTCTGGTAGTAGCGTATACTACACTTGTGTGCTTACATGCTTATTCTAAACTCAACTTCCATGCTTTGCTCGTATCTAAGGAAGTAACTTCTCTTTATCTTGTACTTCTAACTCATCTTAGCTTATACTTAAGTTATTGTACATTTATTCTACTTTCTCGCTTATGACGTCTTCTTAGTCACAATTCCTCTTATTGTGTATTTAGCAATGTACTAAGTCTCACTTAACTTAAGACTAAGTACCTAAACGTTCCCTCTATGGAACTAATACACAATCTTGTCTCCACTCATGTAATCTAACTCAAGAGTGGTTCTTACTTGCAACTCTTTGTTTTGCCTAAGCTTCTAGGTACCTTCCTAAGGTAATCTACTATTCTTGGATTTCCTAAGGTTCATACCTTTCTCATTATTCTCTACTAGAGTGAATACTATTATTCATCTCTATTATTTATCTCATCACATCTTAAGTGATATCAATTGCAACATTAAGTTGCCTAAAGTGCAATGTCATTACTTAAAGCAAACCTTTCCTTTAGGATGCTTAAAAGCCTATGCTTTCTCATACTTGATGGATAGATATTTTCCACTTGAAAATATCCCAACTTGTGATTTTAACACACTTAGGAAACATGTCTCAATGATTCCATTAACTATAGCAGAAATCCTCGAACATCCAAAAACATCATTTTGGAGCTCAGTGGTCTCACGTCGCGACAGAAAGATTTGCACGCCGTGGCGCCCTTCTCTCGAGCTTTACTCTTGTTGGGCTAATTTTTAGCCTCACGCCGCGACATGCATCTTCTACGCCGCGGCATTTCGGCGAAAAACTCTCACGCTGCTGCGGCGTGATTATCATCAAAAGCTTCGCCTTAGGCGGCGCCATGAGCAGAACCACGGTTCTAAGATAGTTTTTAGTTGCAGTTTGAATTCACCTAACGGAGCCTACGGGTTTCTTGTTCTATTGGTCATTCTATATATTGATTCCAAGCCATTTCAATCCAAATTCTAAGTAATTCTAAGTCCTGAATCAGTTCTTTAACATTTAGGAACATCAATTACTCTCTTAAATCTCTTAATTTGGATTATGGCTAAAATTCTTCATTCTTTAACTTTAGGCTCACTTTGTGATTCAAGGGTCTTCTTACTTAAACTGATGTTATAGACAAGTCATAATTGACCCAAGAAACACTTCTATGCAAGCCAAACTCATCTAACATCTCTAAAACTCAAATTAGCATATTATGTATCTATATGCATACATAGAGGAAAGAGATGAATAAAAACTCTAAACCCCTACCTCTTGAAGACTTGAAGCCTTGAACCTTGAAGCTTGATCTTCCTCTTCCTTCTCCCTTCTTCCTTCTTATGCTCCCCTTTCTCCCTTCTCCCCTTTCTCTCTTTCTGTTTTGGTTTCTCCTTCTCTGGATGTAAGAGAAGATAGAAATTGGGTTTCTTAAAAGCTGGGACGTGAAGGGAATTACGAGAAAAGATTAACTTAACTTTCTACACCGAAACTTATATCTGCCATGGACAAATTGTGCTAATTCGAGTTTCCCTGCTTCTAACAACTTTAGAATAAATTATAAGATTCATCTAAATTGTTGTTTCACAATTCTCATCATTTTCTATATCCAAATGTAGGGATCAATCTATGGCATTAAAAGCACAACTTGTATGCCTAAAAATACAAACTGACTCGATTCTCTTGAAACTTTTACCACATCTTACATGGCTTATTTGTGACCTAGAAATAAACTGTCTATGTTTATTTCTCTTAACTTAGCAACTTATGCTATTATCTGAGTCATTTAAGCCACTTTACAACAAACTTCTATGTTGAACTTTAAGTGCCTAAATGAACTCAGATTGTCACAAAACTTTACTGACATGCTAAATAAGTCAAATGCTACCTTCGGTAATCATTTACCAGTCTAACATGTACTTAAGGGTATTACAATTGTTCCCTTAGGAACCCAAACTATTTTTGTTCCAACCTTTGTATTAATATTTTTCCTTGCATTGTAAGTTGATGCACTGTGACCCTTCTTCCCACAATAGATACATTTAATAAATGGGCTACTAGAAGTACTTGAATAAACAAAGAAATTTTTATAAGATTTATGCTGATTTTTTGGGTTGTAACCAATTCCAGCCTTTTGAAAAACAACTCTTTGTTTTCCTAATATGATATTTAAATTATCTCTTCCAAAAGTGAATTTTACAAGGGTGTTCTTTAAATCTTCAATTTCTTTTTCGAGTATATGACATGAAGAACAAGAAGAAGAAGTAGAAGCATATGAAGGACAAGTTATGCATGCATCAATTAATCCTAAAGTTTCATTTTCAATTTGTAATTCTTTAATTATTTTATTTAAACTCAGAATTTGATTTTCAAAAGAAGAAATTGTTTTCTTAGAAGAAGAGATTAATTTAGTGAGCCTTAGTGATTCATCATGTAGTTCTTCAAAGGCATCTTGTAATTTATTATAAGAAAGTAATAAATTAGAATTTACCTCATTGTCGCTTTCTTCTTCTTCTTCTTCTCCGTTGGCCATAAGACAAAGACGGGCTTCTTCACTATCTGAACTATCAGTTGAGTCTATGTCGTTATCATCCCATGCTGTGTAGGCACTTCTTCCTATTCTTTCCTTGAAGGGTTTCTTTTCATATTTCTTCATCTTCTTTTAGTAAATTGGACACTCCATTTTCATGTGTCTAGATTTTCCACACTCGTAGCAAGTTGGAGTTGAAGTCGTTCCTTCCCCCTTATGATGAGTTTTCTTTGGTGGAAAAATGTGGTCTTCTTTGGTTTCCCTTCTTTCTGAGAAACTTACTGAATTTCTTAACCATAAGGCTAAGGTTTTCTTCATTTAGTTCAATATTTTCGGTGTTTTCTCCATCCTCATCATCATCTTCATCAATTGCTGAGGCAGTGGCTTTAAGAGCTATGCCCTTTTTCTTCTTATCACTTTCTTCACTTTGGCTTAGTGTATTTAGCTCCAGTTCATGTTCATGGAGTTTTCCAAAAAAGGTAGTTAATGTCATAGTCGACAAGTCTCTTGATTCTGAAATGGCTGTAACCTTTGGTTACCAAATCTTGCTCAAACATCTTAGTACTTTGTTAATTAAATCTTCGTTAGAAAATTTATTTCCTAAAGATACAAGATGATTTACGATGTGGGTGAACCTCTTTTGCATTTATTGAATGCTTTCTCCTTGGTTCATTCTAAATAATTCGTATTCATGAGTAAGAGAATTGATTCTCAACCTCTTAACTTCACTAGTGCCCTCATGGGTAACTTGTAAAGTGTCACACATCTCTTTTGCAGTTTGAAATCCAAAAAAATTTGTCATACCCCAAAGCAGTGGTAATGATGTTTTTAGCTTTTAAATTATGTTGAACTTTCTTTTTATCATCATAAGACCATTCACTCCTTGGAGTTTCAGTCTTTACACCATCAATCTTTTTTGTAGGTATAAATGTGTTGTTTTTTATAGCATCTCACACATCTAGATCAATAGCTTCGATGAAGATTTTCATTCTTTCCTTCCAATATGTGTAACCATCCTCATTGAAAAAGAGTGGTTGGTTTATGAAAGATCCCTCTGAAAAGCCATTGGAGGAAGTCATGTTCTCTTGAAGTGGCTAAGCTCTTTATACAAGAATTTAGCTTTGATATCACTTGTTACCAAGTGGCTTCCAGTACTCAAGAGGGGGGTGAATTGAGTATTAAATTCTTTTCGCAAAAGCGTAAACAAATTGAATATGCTAAAAATAAAATGTTAAAATGGCATGAAAATAAAGGAAGAGAATAAGAACAACCAATAAATAAATTGCAAGTGATAATAAAATAAATGCAAAAAAATAAAAGATTAAGGATAAGAAAAGTAAACACGATATTTATCCTGGTTCGACTACCAATCACTTGTGGCCTACGTCCAGTCCTCAAAACACAGTTTAAGATTTTTCACTATTCAAGACAAGCTTAAAATAGGTGCTTGTGACCTTTACAATCAAGAGCACTTTTCACACAGGGAAACTCTACCCTTGTGCTAAAGCCTCAAACTGTCAAGGATACCTCACCCTTACACAAACCTTCATGGGATATCTCACCCTTGTTACAAAGCCTTTGAGGGATACAACACCCTCTCTGAATACAGCAAAAAATAGATGAAAATAAACTCTCACAAAGAGTAAATATCACAAGTTAAAACACTATAGAGCTCTCTAAGGATATCTCAGAATTTTGGCAAAAGAGCACAAAAAATAAGAAAGAAAATTGTAAACCACGTTTTAACACAAGCAAAATAAGTTTAGATTTTTCGAGACTTGCAAAAGTGACCCAAGGTATCTATTTATAGACCTTTGAGCACAAATGCCCGTTGGAAGCATTAATTACGTATTTGATTTTGAAATATGTTAGTTTCTTTCTAAAATAGGATTCGTGGGTTATTCGAATACCTATATGGGTTATTCGAATACCACTGAATTAATATCTTCGTGAAAAATAGTTTAAAGAAGGTTATTCGAATACCATATGTAGTTATTCGAATACCTCTACAAAAAGAGCTTTCTGGGAAAATATGTTTATTCGAATAGCCATTGAGGTATTCGAATAGCTTATAAAGAGAAGCTTTTTCTGGAAACAAGTCTATTCGAATACCTTGATGGTTATTCGAATAGAGCATTTAGAAAACCAGGTTTTTGAAAGACAGAAACGTATAAAAGGCTGGTTTATTCGAATACCCATAGGGTTATTCGAATATCCCTGTATCAAAAACAGTTTTATTAATACTTTGATATTTTCCAAACGAGGCTTTCAAAAACTTTAAGATCATTGTTTGGATTTTGAATATCATCTTGAAAACATTTTTATCTTTTTGTGCAAAGGACAATGAGATATCCAAAAAAGTCTCCGTGCAATAGATCCTAAGTCCTAAAGCTACTCTTGAACTTGGTCTTCTTATCATCTTCATGTATGACTCCATGTTTATTATCATCAAAACCAATCTTCAAGGATTGCATAGATAATCACAAAAAAAAATACAAAAAAATTTCGAAAAGCTACAAAGTTGAAAAAATTAAGAAAAAAAGTGAAAAAAAGTCTAGTTTGGGAGTTTAAAAAAAGTGATTCAAAGAAGGTAAAGAAAATTGTATTGAAAGTGTAGAAATCATGCTTCATAATATTCTTAGAACACTTGATTTTCATTATTACCCTTTAACCATCATATTTTTTTTCCTTTACCCACGTTACAAGCTTAATAAAGTCCTATTTAATCTTAAGGGATTGCATAGTTCTTCTAATGTACACAATTAATCTTAAGGTGTGATATAATGTCTTTTCTTGACATCTTTTCATAAAACGATATTTGTTCTATTTTCTCAATATTTTTTTATCATTTTATATGTGAGATATTTGTTTTGATTTGTGCCTACTACTCTACTCACATATACTTGTTATAAGTGACACTAGACTTCTGAGTGATTCTTATTGGTGACTATATCTCGTGTGAGGATTGTATATGGTTGAAAGATGTTTTCTGATAGGGATTCTAGTTGTGATATTTGGAGAAATGAGTATATGCCATAGTAGTTATATTATTGACACACTTTGAGTTTGATGATAGTAGAATTTTTGTGACAATTGTGGTATTCTAATAAATGACTAATATTCTTAAGTAGGATGATTTCACTTTGAGCTTTGTTTCAAGTAGCTTTCATTGCTAGGGACTAGCAATAAACTAATTAGGGGTTGTGATAATAGTCTAATTTTTATATATATTTCGTATAAAAATAGAAATTATTATGTCTTATTATATTTAATTTTAGTGACTTTGTGATATTATTAATTAATTTATTAAAAGAAATCATTAATCTAATTTTTGTGATAAATTTTAGGTTGCGAAAAAAATGAACAACTGGACCCACGATATAATTGGGTGCAACAATGCTTTGGGCTTGTTGTGAAAATCAAATGATCAAACTATGGGCTTTTATCCCATGAGTATGGACCATTGTAATTTGTCTTACCCAAATACACGATCACTTGAAGTGGCCTGCGTTATATATAACTAGAAAAAAGATAGAGTAGAATGCAGGCCTGGTGTTGCTAACTAAGAATTGAACTTAATTGTAAAGAAGGGAGCAGTGCAAATTATAGATATATCAACTTCGATAATCTTACAAAAAATAGTGTATACACTTATTTTCATACTCCATTTAATACCATTTATCATACATATTTTTTTCTATCACTTTCTCTTACTAAATCTGACACCCTTAAAAAGGGTGTCAATAGTACTTACACCCCTTTTAGGGGTATAAGATGATCTTTTTTCTCTAATATGAAGCCACGCCACTCAAAGGGTAACTAAAATGCCGTGCACAGGAAATTAAGGGAGAGAAAAGAACGGATAGCATCACAGTGAAGAGAAATAAGAGAGAAAGGGAAGTTGTTTGCAATGGAGAATATTAATGAGACAATTTTGTTGTGTTTTATTCATTTTATGCCTTGTTAAATTCTCTGTACTAAGGGGATGATGAAACATTGATTATTTTGGCATTACTATGTTGAATCATTAATACCTAATTTTAGGATTTAATGTTTATTAATTCTATTTTCCAATTAGATTATATGACTGACTTTTTAGATGAGTTCAGTTATGTTTTTCTTATGCGTTGCAATTTATTAGTGTTATCTGAGTGTTGGTGGTAATTATTGGATATCAGTTGTGATTTTTTGTTAGGGATACATTTGATGATTTGATAATTTACTATTAATTAAGAAAAATTTATCATACACTTGATTATTATTTTTAGTGCTTCCTTGATAGATTTTTCGTGAGCACATGTTTTGCCACTAGATGTTCATAAGATAAATTATTTGGGTAATATAATTTGACATAGTTAATGTTAAAATTAATCTTGATAGATTTTGAAATTAATCTTGATAGATTTTGAACCTTAGTCATTTTACATCTGGTTGAAACCAAATTTATTTACTTGTTTTCTTTTAATTTACTTTTTATTTTAGTTATTTAATTAATTTAACTATTGCATCTTTGGCTCATCAATTTGTACAACTAGATTAGAAAGAATTTTTCAATACTTAAAATTAACTCTAAGTTTTTGTGGGATCAACCTCGTACTTGCTCAACTGTACTTCGGTATGGCTCATGCACTTTGCGAGTATTTTTAAGGCTTGATAAAAAGTCACAACATCCAACTCCTAAGGTCTTCATGAAACTTGTAGAGATTTGTCTTCGCTTTCCTAGGCGACCAAAATCACATCAATCAAATATTTAAAACTCAGATTATAGTCAAATTATTGAACACTACTAAATAGACAAATTAAGGTTAATTCATACAATAATTCCTTCAATGATCCAATTAGGCCCAATATCATAAAATGTGACAAAATTAACTTAATTAAGCCAAATTGAACCTTAAGAAGCTTAGTGAGAGGATTATTAAATGAATAAAATATATTGCTATTAAACTAGCTGTAACAGCCTAACTCTATATATTGTAGTATATTGTCAATATACTCTAGCAGATAGAATCAAACATGTCACTTCTAAACTTAAACGTAAACTCAACCTGTAAATCAACTATCAACAATTAGTTATATAGAGCCTTTAACATAAAAGTAAAGAGAAGAAGACATTTTACACCATTTGGAAACTTGCTCTTTACTAAACAACCACATGATATGTCTGAGATTACATACCTTACAAAATTAGCCGAATAGACTTAATTACATAACCATAAATTTATGTACAAAATCAATATATATATATATATATATGAATACTTTATTAAGTCTTAATCGCCTTGCCTTGCGCTTGCTTTAGTCTTTCACTAGATTTATCATGGAAATAGAAAACTGGGGTAAGAATTAGAAATTCTCCGTAGTACATTTTAAAAATGTGACATCACAACAAATTCAGCTACTTCAGAAAACAACCAATTATACATAAATATATTTTGGAAAGGTGACATAAGCCAAAACTCAGTCCTTTCCTTTCTCGAGTCAGGAAGTTCATTTAGTTATAAAAACATTGTAAACATCACATTATGACCAACATAAGTAAACATACTTGCTCATAAAGTATGAAAGATAATTTAATCAGTGCCTTATAATACAACTTGAGCAAACATATTTGTTCACCACAAATTATGATTGCAGTGTACATATAAAACATAAGCACTCCTCCTTACTTTAGGAGTAATATCCATTCTTCTTTTGTATTACTTCTAAGTCAACCTTTATTCTTGGTCCTTACCATTTTGGAAAAACAAGACAATTGCCCATACAATTGTCATTTTGTGCAATGCATTATGATGTATGATTATGCCTAATGCATACCCTAAAGTATGTTTATTGATAATCACATATTTTATACATTAATAAACTCTCATTTTTAGTCATTTACGATCTCCATGTACATGATTGATTGAACTTGGTCATGTTTTGTAAGTTTGGGGTCAAATTGGGATTAATTGATCTTTTCCAACATTACTGAGATTTTACACTGTTTCTATATTTTGGTCATATCTTGAGTTTTAGATATTTAAAAATTATGTATCTTACCTTATCAGAAAGATAAGAGAGAGTTTTACAACTTTCATGCAGAGCTCCAAGGCTAAAGCGGACAACTAATGGAGCTAATTGGGCCTAAAAGTCAAAATACAGGTTCTGTCACTGGAACCCAAGCAGTGTGCACTAATCAGGGCATAACTTAGGCTGTAGATGTGATATGAGCCTGAAACTGGTGGTATTTGAAATCTAAGACTATGAATACTACTTTTCCAAACTACAATGTTTCGATAGAGTTTTCATCCCTTGAAGTCAACCAACAAAATTAGAGACCCTTTGAAAATGATTTATCCATAACATGAGTTGTAGACCTCTAATTAACGTGGGGTTTGTTACCAAGTGGCCTCAAACTCAAGAGGGGGGTGAATTGAGTTTTTGAAATATTTTCGTAAATCTTTCGCAAAGCACTTAATTATCAAATTTTTGTTGAAGCTATTGTTTAATTGAAGTGAATAGATAAATGCGATCAAATGAAATACTTACAAATAAATAACCCAAGATAGAAAGAATTCAAACAAGGCTAAATAACAAACTCAACTCAAGCATATATAGTTAAAGTACAAAGTAAAGAGATAGAGTTTAGAAGAACAAACACAGGGATTTATCCTGGTTCAGGCACCCCTTGTGACCTACATCCAGTCCTCAAGCAAACAACTCGAGATTTTCCACTAAACTTCAAGCTTGAACGGGTGCTTGAAAACCTTTACACAATAGAGCACTCACTACACCTTGGGATACCTCACCCTTTGTGCTTGAGCCTCAAAATAGGGATACCTCACCTTTTTCACTAGAGGGATACCTCACGCCCTTTACAACCTTTGAAGGATACCTCACCTTCAACAAGGGATACCTCACCCTTTACAATCTTAGAGAGATACCTCACTCTCTTTTCTCTAGAGGGATACCTTACCCCCTTTACAAGGAATCAAAGTGTTTACAAGATGAAACTCTCACAAGAGTAGATTACACAAATTGAAGCCCTATGATGCTCTTCAAGAATATCTCAAATATATATACAAAAACAGAGCAAAAGAGATTTAATGATGATTCTCGGATTAAAGTGATTGAATGATGTTTCTCAATCGTTAGTTAGCCACAAATGATGCCCCAAGAAGTGTATTTATAAGTTTTTAGTTCAATAGAGTCGTTGGGGGCTTTTGTGGCAACATTAAATGCCAAGAAAATATAGCCGTTGGGCATGTCAGAATACTGGTAATCGATTACAGGGTTTTGGTAATCGATTACATGGAAGATAGAATGTGTTCTTGGCTTTCTAGGCTTGTGGTAATCGATTACCAAACATGTGTAATCGATTACACGCCCTCTGACTTTATGGTAATCGATTGCAATATTAATGTAATCAATTACATGGCCCTTTGAACGTGTTCTTCCCTTTCTAGGCATATGGTAATCAATTACAATATTGTGTGTAATTGATTACACATCCTCTGACTTGCTGGTAATCGATTACCAAGAGCGTGTAATCGATTACTTTCCACTTAGAACACATTTTTCAAGCCTAAATGAGGATCCATGTCATTTCTAACTTTAAGAAACTTGGATTGATTAATATTGGTATATGTTTAGCATGATCCAAGATTAAAAACAATATCTTTTTAGAATGTGAACTTTGAAAAACAAGTTGATTGAAAACAACTTTAAAAAAATCATTTGAGATATAATTGAGATACCTTGAGAGCATTTCATATTGATGTTCTAAGACCTATATCTAATATACCTCTTTTGATCTTGGTCTTCTTCTTTGACTTTGTTATCATCAAAAACTCATTTGATATGCTTCAAGACATAAGCATTCACAGGGTTTGGGCCCAGTTTCTCATAAATGACCCAACTTTGTACCCATCACATTTCTACTTATGTACGGCCAAATTAGGAGTTATTTATAGGGGGTGAGAGCATAAATCCGAGACTACCCATTCATTCTACACTTCACCTTTTTCTCTATAACTTTCTTCCTCTCCTTTCTCTCTAGGTTTTTGCTTTTTCTCTTATTTTTCTGAGTCCTCCCATTCATGGAAGGGTAGAGTCTTTAATTAATTTAAGGGATTGACATTCTTGATGATTAATCTTGAGATCTTATTTTAATTGCTATACATTCATCTATTAATCAAATTTCTTTTCTTCTTCTTCTCTTGTTTAAATTCTAATTTAATGTTTAATTTGATTGGGATTTACATATGTTAATTGTGTAATTACCATGTGCCAAGAGATGAATTTAGAGGTTAAACAATGCATCAAAGGTGTTTGATGAATTGTTTAGCTTGTTTGGATCTTGGTTTTTAAGTTGATTTGGGTTTTGGATGAATGCTTAATTTGTCTAACCTTAATTAATTGAATTCAGAAGCATTTCTAGTAAAAGATCCATGGATCATTGAGAGACGTCTTGATGTGATCTAAGACCAAGGATACGATTGATAATTGAATGGATCTATAGAGATCAAGGATGGATTAAAATCAAGATCGGTTAATTCCCTTGGATTAGTTATTTTAAATTTTGTTTTCTCCATTTAGTGACTCTCAGTTTCTGCGTTTTAATCTTGCAAACCCCTTTCCCCCTTATTCATTAACATCTTAATTTCAATCTGTGATCATAATCAAAGTGATCCATGGGCTCGACCCAGTGTTACTGTATGCTGCAAGTTATTTTGGTAAATTGGTTTTAAATTGTTAAATCCGGTAGCCTTGGTAACTATCACTTATGCAATGATTTTAAAAGATTTTATTTTTAGACAACACATGTTACTTGCACATTTTCAAGAAAACCTTTATTCCAGGATGCCTATTTGTTCTCTGTATTTCTTAAGTAGGAAGGAGTAGGACACCCTATTGTTTCTTATCCTCCTTGCACTACTTGCTATATGTGGTTATTTTCTTCCATAATAGTAGGATTAACCATTAATACCATATTAGGTATGTTGGTTATCTTCTCCCACAATAGTAGGATCAACCCTTAATACCTATAACCCAGGCACTAGGAGCCCTTTTGCTCAAGTCATAGGGCTATTTATACATGGAAACAACAATCAACAAGTTTGAAAACAAAATATGCAAGAATATTTTAAAACTTTTCCTTCATTCACTTTTCACATAACCTTACTTTTCTTTACATAATAAAGAGGTATAGCCTCAACCCTCAAGCTTTTTATTTATACATGACATTTCATACTTGTAGAGAGGTAGTGACTCACACACAACCTCCATTTACCCTTATCCATTCAAGCCATGATTCTAACATATTTTTAATCACATAAAAGATCATTATATTATTTAGAAACATTCTCAAATAATCTTTATCCATTAACATAATCATTCCTCAACGAAAGTCCTCAAATTGTTCATTCAAATCCAAACTAATTTCAAGGCAAAAATCATGAACACCATACAAATCCATTTTTAGACTCACACTTGCTATACTTAGCGTGAGAAAGAAAATAACAAAAGATAAGAGAAGAAAGAAATTCCCCCACCTCACTTCACTAATTAAGTCACCAATTTCATGCCTAGGCATATAAAATTTTAGCTACTGATGGGCATCAATTCATCCTAAAAATTTAGTACCATATAACATCATTCACTTATATTATTCATTCAATACAAAGTTTATACAATGATTCACCTTTTGCGTAATTCAATACATCATATTCATACATCAAGTGCCATGCATTCATTTTATTTCAATACTTTATAAAGGAGCATTTAGTTCAAGTTTAACCCCTAAAGGAGCAAACATATGTCTACTACACTTTCATAACTCAACTTTAATTATTAAAGAAGCTACTAAATTTTCTAGGGTTCAAACCATCACAAAAATGTCTTAATTTTTTCCTAAAAAGGTTTATTTTCATGAATGCACCAAATGTGCATCCTAATTTCAAAAATTCTGAAATTTTACAGTAAAATAGCCTCCTCTCATATATTTCAAATGCCATAAACCTTACTTCACTTAGTTAAGTGTAGCCAAAGTTATGCCACATTATGCAGAAGCTAAAATAGGGCATTCTTTATTTTACCCAAAAAAGACCTGATTTTAAAATTAAACTGGGAACAAATGAAGAGTTAAAAAATTCTGAAATTTTCAAATAACTTTACATGTTAGCTTTTAAATGCCACCGGTCTCATGTAAATACGACTTCGGAGTAACAAATTATGCAATATGGTTTCACAAGTGTCAGATTATTTTTTCTGTAGAATTTGTCTCGGGTTAAGATCAAAACTAGGACAAATTGGATTATTCTAAAATTCTAAAATTTTTACTACATGAATCCTTATGTCTTAGCTTTCAAATGCAATAAGAATCAGATCATTCTGATATCTATAGCTTAAGTTATACAATTAAACCACTAGACTGTTCATTCTTAATAGCAATACTAAAAGTATAGAACTCACATTTTTAGATTTCCAAATAGTTTCCAACTCCTCAATCATTTAATAATCTCTAATCACACTTCTAAATCATCAAAATCATATCAAAATCAATCATAAACCAAGAGAAAAACCCATTTTTGAATCTTTAATTTCCATGGAAAAACAAAATCATATTCATGTTCTAGGCAACAACCATAACCAAACCAACCTATCATTGAGCTCAAAGACATAAGAATCAAGCTTGGAAATCACAAAACAACACTCAAATCCACTTTGTTCAACTAACCAAAAATGTGTCACAATTTGAAGAAAAGAAAGAAAGAAGTTGTGGAAAGAATCCCCTAACTCAAGCTTGAATTTCATTTCTTGATTTCCTTCTTCTTCCCTTCCTCTTTCTTTCTTTCTCTTATTTGTTCTCCTTCTCTATTTCCAGTAGCACATCTGCGTGAGAGAGTGAGAAAATAAGTGAGAAAATCTCACTTTAAAAGGATCATTAAGGACAATTTGATCATTTTACTGAATTTTGTATTTGTTAAGAAGACTTCGATAGTACTAAATCAAGTTTCCTAACTTCCAACAACCTTAGAATAAATTGTAAGATTCATCTAAATTCTTATTTCACCCCTTTCTTAATTCTCCATATTTATTATACCTCAAACTAGTACTTAAACACTCATTCAATGTCCTTAAAAATACCGAATTGACTCTGTTTGTCATTAAAATTTAACTACTTCCTCTTCCACATATTTGTTACCTAGAAATAAATTTTTCATATTTATTTCCTTTGATTAAGCATTTGTACTATTTTTCTGAGTTAAAATAGTCATTTTGCACATTCTGTGTTGTGGCAAAGTGTCTAAATTAACTCAAAATGTCACAAAATTTAGTACTTCTATGACCATATATAAGTCTAGCATGCTAAAAAGAGGATATTATATTCCTCCCCTCCTTTTAAAATTTTTTTCCCCAAAATTTAGCTTTCCATACTAACAATTTGGAGAACCACATCAGTTACATTTTATTGTATCAATCTCATCCATTCAAACCTTTAAATTCTTTTATCCTAGTGAGAGTTACCATGTAAAGAGTCAGAAGATTGAGCTTCCTCTTACCTTCTTAAAGTATATACCCTTCCTGGAGCTTATAATCTGGGATTGGGTATAACTTTCTGCCTCTGTTGACATCTATGGACATAGTGCCCTAGTTGATCACACTCATAGTATACCAAACAAAGTTTGTCACCATGTTGTCTTCTTCCACACTTAGAGCATTCACGTTTCACAGTTTCCATCTAATTTTAGCTCATTTCTATTTTGTGAATCATTGGGTGTAGAATCGCATTCCTCATCCTCTTTGTTTATTATTTTCCTCTTTTGAAGATTCGTGATAATCTACTTAATATGAAACTTCGATTCAGTGGTCTCCATAATTTTACACATCTTGACTAAAGTCCAATTCTCAGCTTTGCCCATTGCCCTAAAAGTTCAACCAGATTAGGAATTTCCCTAATTTATTTATTTATTCTTTGAGTCCCTTCCTTCCATTACATTGCAAGAGTACAACATTGCCAAATCTTCTAAGATGAACCTAATTCCATCTGTGTGAATACATGGTTCCTCCTTATCATGTATAATGTTTCAATTTTCATTCTAGTAATATACATCTTCAATAGTTTAAACTTTATAGTTATCAAGTCAATTTTGAGTGCTAAAATCTTGACATAATGGGAGAAAACCTAGTCATATACTTGTCCACATTAGCTAACATGTAAGCATGCATAAATAATGATCTAGCTTTAAACATTGTGTAGTGCACCTAAATATACCAACTGCAGCGCAATCGTCATTACACCACAGTTACTAAATCCAGGCGTGTCACAGTCATGATAACAGTAGTTTCAAAAATTAACGAGTTTATTTCTTTGCATTTATGCATAAGTAGAAAATACGAGCCATGAATGAATTATAGATGTATTCGACCCTTAATACAACCATTGAAATGAAATCACATTCTTTGTACATATATATTTTATAGCCAACTTACACGAATCACTGATAACATAGAATATAATAATTACAGAGTCAAGTAAAATATAGCGGGAATAAAAACATAAAAAGGAAGAAGTAGTGACCCAGGGATGGGTACTACCAGCAGACAAGGCTGCAACCCCATATGCACATGACACGACATCCCAGATGACACAACAGGCATCAATGCCTCCTCGCAGCTGCACTCCTACGAAATCGAAGAAATCTTGTCCAGGTTCCCAACCCCATCGGTAAGGCGTGGTTCCTCATGGTCATCTTCCAGGTCTTTTATCAAATATGAATATAAATAGCAATACAGAAATATAGGAAAGAGGTGAGACACCCGTCGTTCATTACCACTATTGGCAGTAAGAAAATAGCACGACACCAGGCGCCTACCGAGCAAAACAGTTCATATATCCATCGATAGCAACAACGGAATTTATAATAAAAACAATTCAATTCTAAGCAATAATCAGAGTCAATGATAACAGTGATGTTTATGGTAAAGGTAGAACAACAGTAAGCAATAGCAAGCAGATCACAATAGTATTTCCAGAAATCAGCACAACAATCAGATAATCATTTACAGGTATTCATGCTCAACAGTTCATAAGACCAGTAATGAACGATGCACAATGCATGCTTTCCCAATTCCTACTCCATGGAGCTAGACTCAAACAGTCGGAGAGAAAGATCAGGAGACGTGTCTGCAACTCGGCTGCCGCGGCCAGGTGCTAAAACTCAACAGTTTTCTACGTGCACATCAGGCATTGTACAGACAGTCCACGCTCGATCACGACATAGGACAGTGTCTCGGTCCAGATCATCGATGCGTTTGCATCGGTCTACCCCACGGGCAGGAGAGCTACCAACCTCCCATTGTGAGGAACCCGCACCCCGACGCCCCCAAGGTCATCACACAACCTACACTTGTCTATTCGCACCCGCACCCAGGGTGTGTTCAATCTCCTAGGCAACTCGGCCTTACAACAGTCCACAGGACATTCACAATGCATAAGACTCTATGCATGAATATGTATGATCAACATCACATACTATTCCATAATATGCCACAATTGGCTCAAATAAGCATTATTACAACATTGGTCACTCATATGAACCCACAATATCATAATATTGAAATCAAATAAGGTAATATACTTTTAGGGTCCATTATGCGTTCTTATTCAAGATTTTCCATTCTTACAAGAATCCATCACTAAGTAAGTTTCCATCTCGCGTTATGCTCAAGTCTCTTGATACCAATCATTTAGTTTTTATTCTTCATGGGGTCAATCCCATTCCTAAAATCCATGATCAAAATCGTGGTTTCCCAAGGTCCACTGCTAACCTCAATTTCTCCCATTTTATGCATTGATTTCTCGATATCCTTTACTTAAGTTTTTGTTCACCAAGTTCATTCCAATCCCTTATAGTTTTAATCTAATATCCTGGCTTCAAATTGAGTTAAATAACCCTTAAAGCTCTCCATCTCACATTCCAACATTAACAATTATATTTTCAATTACATAGGCATCATCTCACAATTCCTTACTGGTTCTGTCATAGGCGCCTAGGCGCCATATTTGTAGCGCCTAGGCGCTGGTGTAGCGCCTAGATGCTGACCACGAAGCGCCTGAGCGCTCACTGGGCCGCGTCACAGGGAAAACTTCCTGGGCACAGAGCGCTAGGCGCTCATGCACTGGCGCCGGGTGCTAGTGCATTAATGGGGGTTCTGCTGCAGAGCCCTGGCCCATTCACTATTCCCTCATCAATTTTCAACCATTCCAAAATGTGATACATAACATATAGTTACAAAATAGCAACATATGAGTTCATAATCATCAAGTCACACAATATACATTCATACATCTATACAAATCAAACAACAACATCATGGAAATAACCCAACATAACAAAGAGGGAAATCCAACATGGATTCTCTCATCAACAACAACACAGAAGACATTTCCTTACTACCAAGATTGGTTGAAGAGGATTATCTCCCTCTTACCTAAATGAAGGCAATCACAAGAATGCTTTCCCCTATTTGCTCTTGATTTTCGTTTTCCCCTTCAAGAAAAACCCTAGGGTGTGAAATCCCTAATGTGTTCATTCCAATCATAGAAAAATGACTCCTTGGCCACATAAGTGACCAATAAAACGAAAATGAGAAGAAGATAGAAGAAAGTTGAAGACTTTACCTCAAAAGCTCCAAGCTTTAGCTTCAATGGTGAAAAATGGGGGAAGAAGAAGAAGAAGAACCAAGGATGGCCACTAGAAAAATGGTCTTGGAATGATGGAAGAAGCTAGATATGGAAGTGGTGAAGCAAAGAATGAGGATGGTGAATGGTGAGGTGGACGGTGGAGAAGGAGGAAGAATAAGAAGAGAAGAAGAAGAAGAAGAAAAGAAACATAGAAGAGAAGAAGAAAGAGGCAGACGGAAGAAGAAGAAAGAAAGAAGAGAGGAGGTGCTTTGGTAAATAATGAATAAGATGGAGTGAAATTAACAAAAGGAAATGCTAATATTTCCTAGCATTGTCTGCACTCCAGCCATGAAGAGAGAGAAGAGGGAGGGTGAGAATTGGCTTCCAAGAGAAGCCAAGGGTATATGAGTAAATGTTTGGTCAAAGCTTCTCAAAGAAGCTTTGATTAATTTATCATTAAATTCGAATTAAAGTAGATTGATTAGACATAAAGTGGATTTTATTTGGATAATGTGATAGGATTTTTATTACACACTATTATCCAATGGATAATAGTTACAGTTAACAGAAGTCAGTATTTAATTAATTTGACACATGAATTTTATTTCGCTGTATTGATCTATTTTATCTGTTAAGATTTCTAGAAAGAAGTAAAACCTTGTAAACTGTGTCCGGCCTCGGGTTTAGTAAGATCCACCGTCGACGTTTCCATAGTTCAAGGTTCTCGGGAAAAATATTTCATTTTCTCGGTTTGACTCAGTGCACATGCAAAACGAAGAATATATTAAAATATTCGTCGTTTCCGAAAAATTCTGAAAGAATTCACATAAATTACAAATATTAGAAAATGACTATTCGTGATAAAATTTTCCAACTTTGGGAGCGTAAAACGAGAAATAATATTAAAATATTCCGCGTTCTCAGAAAAATCCAAAGAAATTCCTAAAAATTTCAATTATTGTAAAATGATCATTTATCCTAAAATTATAAATTTTCGGGATATTACACATTGTCTTATTTGACAAAATGTAAGATGCCCTCTCATCTTTAGAAGAATATGATTTCAAACAAAATAACATTTCATTAAGAAGGTTATTGAGTCCTTCTTCTTTTTTAAACTTTCTATAGAGAGCATCAGCTTCTTAAACACTGGTTCTAAAATTCCTTACATTCCTCTTTTCAGCAAATTTAACAACTAAAACATTGTCATCACCTAGCAATTAATGTGGGTGTGTATATATGTTATGTAAAATAGGGCCCTTGAACCTCAAGCTTCTATCTGAAGAAACATAATAGTAATATACATGTGGCTTATGAGAATTTTATTCAAAATACAATTGTCGTTCTCTTTCACAATTGATATACCTTTTAAAAAATTACAAATTCAACCAATTGATGCCTCAAATCGACAACTTTCTATACTAATCTATTTGATTTACCACTTGACCTCATTCGAAAAGAATGATATAGAAAGACCAACTGAAAACTTTGAAATGTCCATTTTACTACTCTTTCACTTCTACACCAATTTCTTAATTCTATAGTATCTAGCGACACCGCATCTCGTGTAGAAAAGAATTGGAACTCAACAACAAACTCTGATAAATATTTCCACATTTATAAACATATCTTTACAATTATATAGTCAAAAAACATAACTCGATCTAGATCTTCGAAAGTTATGACCTTCAAAAATGTTTATCTCAGCTTATTTTTGTAGACAGTCCTTTATATAGCATCCTAGTTTTACTACATGTATAACATACCAACTAACTCATCGAACCCAGCTTATTTCCATATTACTTTCTACATATCATGCACTTCTGGCACCATATTCCAATTTGAGTTGGCTTTTATTTATATTAAGGAAATTAAGATCTAACATCAACATTTAACTTCCAATTTGTAACAGATTCGCTTGTCTAAGCTCCAGATAATCATGGGATCCTTGATCCCAATTATAGTGGTGGATTGACTTCCATCCTAACAAAATCTTATTAACACTAGCAATCTATTCCCTCATAGCAGTTACCACCATCTTAGTTTTCTCAAACATATTACAAGTACCATCTCTAGTGAACTCTATATCTCATCACTTAACTTCACAAAATCATAATTTCACTTCAAGTATCGTGAAAAACTCATTACTATTCACTAAACTTCGGCTTCATATTGTCTCATAAACATACTACCCTACTTCAACTCAAGAAATTACATTCCCTTGTCATTTAAGTGCCAGCAACATTCATTAATCTTCTCGAATTCCTCAACCAATGCTCCACTTCTCCCTTCAACCAAATCGTGACAAAAACACCTTCTATTCTTCCAAACAATTCATCACCTCAAAAATCTTCCCTATTTTAATTGACCATTCTTTGGTTCTTGCTGGAACGTGCTCACTTTGGAATTACGAAGGGTTCAATTTCCTGAATTTTGAGAGATCACAGAAGTACTAACTCCTTACTATTACTACTTCCTTAACTAGTAGATTTGATCCCCATCTCTTCATCGATAGCCTTAGTCTGCTCCCACATTGTTCTATTAGTAACTTCTGTCTGTTCTCTAGCAGCAATGCTCTATTCTCTCATTGCTTTCATTAACGGCCTAATTATCTTAAACATATCATTATTACCCTATCTGAAAGCTTTCCTATTCTCCATGTCTACCTAGGAGGTATCATAATTTTCTGTTCATATAGAACATTACATATTGAGTTGGCCAGACTCAATATCATGTAACATTATGCCAGTAATTATTAACATCCAATCCTAAGGCTGTCATGCAATTCTATTCATATATCTCACTTTGAGATAAAAGAATGCAAGACAAACAAAACATTTAAGCATGCCCAAAAATATAGTCAGTCCATTCCTTGACTCAACAGGATGAACTGCTCTGATACCAAAATGTAACACCCTAACTTTATATATACTGTAGTATATTGTCAATATACTCAAGTAGATAGAATCAAGCATGTCACTTCTAAACTTAAACGTAAACTCAACCTATAAATCAACTATCAACAAATAGTTATATAGAGCCTTTAACATAAAAGTAAAGAGAACAAGACATTTACACCATTTGGAAACTTGCTCTTTACTAAACAACCACATGGTATGTCTGAGATTACATACTTTACAAAACTAGCTGAATAGACTTAATTACATGACCATAAATTCAAGTAAAAACTCAATATATATATACATGAATAACTTATTAAGTCTTCATCGCCTTGCTTTGCGCTTGCTTTGGTCCTTTCGTTGGATTTATCATGGAAACAGAAAACTGAGGTGAGAATTAGAAATTCTCAGTAGTACATTTCAAAAACATGACATCACAACAAATCCAACTGCTTCGGGGAAAAATCAGTTATACATAAATAATTTTGGAAAGGTGACATAAGCCAAAACTCAATCATTTCTCTTCCTAAGACAGACAATTCATTTAATTATAAAACCATTACAAACATCACATTATGACCAACATAAGTAAACATACTTGCTCATAAAATATGAAAGATAATTTAATCAGTACATTATAATACAACTTGAGCAAACATATTTGTTCACCACAAATTATGATTGCAATGTACATATAAAACATAAGCACTCCTCCTCACTCTAGGAGTAATATCCATTTTTCCTTTGTATTACTTCTAAGTCAACCTTTATTCTTGGTCATTACCATTTTGGAAAAACAAGATAATTTCCAATACAATTGTCATTTTATGCAATGCATTATGATGTATGATTGTGCCTAATGAATACCCTAAAGTATGCTTATGTAATGATTTTAAAAGATTTTATTTTTAGAAAACACATGTTACTTGCACATTTCCAGGAAAACCTTTATTCTAGGATGCCTTTTTGTTCCTTGTATATCTTGGGTAGGAAGAAGTAGGATGCTCTATTGTTCCTTATCCTCTTTGCACTACCTGGAATATGTGGTTATCTTCTCCCACAATAGTAGGATTAACCATTAATACCATACTAGGTATGTTGGTTATCTTCTCCCACAATAGTAGTATTAACCCTTAATACCCATAACCCTGACACTAGGAGTTCATACATGGAAACAGCAAGCAACAAGTTTGAAAACAAAACATACAAGAATCTTTTAAAACCTTTCCCTCATTCACTTTTCACATAACCTTGCTTTTTTTTTACATAATAAAGAGGCATAACCTCAAGCCTCAAGCTTTGCATTCATACATAACATTTCATACTTGTAGAGAGGTAGTGACTAGCACACAACCTCCATTTACCCTTATCCATTCAAGCCATGATTCTAATATATTTTCAGTCACATAAAAGATCATTATACTATTTAGAAACATTCTCAAATAATCTTTATCCATTAACATAATCATTCCTCAACCAAAGTCCTCAAATTGTTCATTCAAATCCAAACTCATTTTAAAGCACAAATCATAAAAACCATACAAATCCATTTTTAGACTCACACTTGCTATACTTAGCAAGAGAGAGAAAATAACAAAAGATAAGAGAAGAAAGAAATTCCCCCTACCTCAATTCACCAATTAAGTCACTAATTTCATGCTTAGGCATATTAAAATTTAGCTACCGATGGGCAGCATTTCATCCTAGAAATTCATTACCATATAACATCATTCACTTATATCATTCATTCATTACAAAGTTCATACAATGATTCACCTCTTGTGTAACTCAATACATCATATTCATACATCAAGTGTCATGCATTCATTTTATTTCAATACTCCATAAAGGAGCATTTAGTTCAAGTTTAACCCCTATAGGAGCAAACACATTTCTACTACATTTATATAACTCAACAATAACTATTAAAGAAGCTGCTAAAGTTTCTAAGGTTCAAACCATCACAAAAATGCCTCAATTTTTGCCTAAAAAGACTAATTTTTATGACTACACCAAATGTGCATCCTAACTTCACAAATTCTGAAATTTTATCATCAAATAGCCTCCTCTCATATCTTTCAAATTCCATAAACCTCACTTCATGTGGTTAAGTGTAGCCAAAGTTATGCCACATTATGTAGAAGCTAAAACAGGACATTCTCTGTTTTATCCAAAAATGACCTGACTTTAAAATGGAACTGGGAACAAATGAAGAGTGCAAAAATTTTGAAATTTTAAAATCAAATAGCCTTACATGTTAGCTTTCAAATGCCATTGGTCTTATATAAATACAACTGAGGAGTAGGAAATTATACAATCTGGTTTAACAGGTGCCAGATTGCTTTTTTCTACAAAATTTGTCTCGAGTTCAGATCAACACTGGGACAAATTGGGTTGTTCTAGAATTCTAAAATTTTTACTATATGAAGCATTTTGTCTTAGCTTTCAAATGCAATAAGAATCATATCATTCTGATGCTTATAGCTCAAGTTATGCAATTAAACCTCCAGGATATTCATTCTTGACAACAAGACTAAAAGTATAAAACTCATATTTTTACGATTCCAACTAGTTTCCAACTCCTCAATCATTTAATAATCCCTAATCACACTTCTAATCCATCAAACTCAGATCAAAATCAATCATAAACCAAGCGAAAAACCCATTTTTGAATCTTTAATATCCATGGAAAAACAAAAACATATTTATGTTCTAGACAACAACCATAACCAAACCAACCTATCATTGAGCTCAAAGACATGAGAATCAATCATGGGAAACACAAAATAAAACTCAAACCCACTTTGTTCAACTAACCAAAAACGTGCAGAAATTTGAAGAAAAGAAATAAGGAATTTATGGAAAAAATCCCCTACCTCGAGCTTGAATTTCATCTATTGATTTCTTTCTTCTTCCCTTCCTCTTTCCCTCTTTCTCTTCTTAGTTCAACCTTTCTATTTCCAGTGGCACAACTGCGTGAGAGAGTGAGGAAATAAGTGAGAAAATCTCATTTTAAAATGATCATTAAGGGCAATTTGGTTATTTTGCTGAACTTCGTATCTGTTAAGAACACTTTGATTTTATTAAATCAAGTTTCCTAACTTCCAACTGTAACACCCCAAAAATTTATAATTTAGTGATAAATAGTCGTTTTAAAATATTTGTGATTTTTGTGAATTTTTCTGAGAACACGAAATATTTTAATATTATTCTTCGTTTTGCATGCACACTGAGCGGAGCCGGGAAAATGAGATATTTTTCTTGAGAACCTTGAGTTGTGGAAACGTCGATGGGGGATCTTACTAAACTCGAGGCCAGACACAATTTATGAAGTTTCACATTTTTTGAGATTTTTATGTGATAAATAAAAATCGCAGAATAATTTTATTATCCGTTGGACAATAAATACTGATTTTTGTTAACTGTAACTTCGTCACGATAATAAATCGATACTGATGTTAGTCATATTTTAGAGAACACTTTAATGACATCACGATGGTGACATCATCACTATGACATCACTTTGACTTTTCAAAATGTGGAAGCTTAGCTTGTTGGAGAAGCTTGGAGGAAGCTTCCTAGCACCTTCCTTTTGACTTGTTGGAGAAGCCATATTTTCCTCTCTCCTCCTCTCCACCACACAAATTTGGAAGCTCTTTTCACTCATTTTATTCCATGCATTTACACAAAATACACTTAAGTCACATTTCATTTTATTTCAAATTTTGCTATCACTTTCTCTCTCTACCTTTCTCTCCTTTCACTTTTTCTCTCACATTTTCTTCTTCCTTCTTCCTCCTCTCTTCCACGGCTACACCCTCCATTTCCCTCCCATGGATGCTTGAATTCAAGCTTCAGTCATGCCTAAATCTACACTTCCATTGAGGATCTTTCTTTCTTGTTGAAATCACCTACAAGGAACTCACTTTTCTTCTCCATTCTCTCACCATCTCCATGGCCTCACCCCTCTAAACCACTCATCAATCTTCTTTAATTCTAACCAACTCTTGATCTTGAATCTAGACACCATTCTAAGCAACTTTCATGTTGTGACCATCACCAAAATCTACCATTTTCATTTTGTTCCATCAAGCTTCAAAGTTGGAGACTTTAAGGTAAAGTTCATAGCTTTTTCACCTTTCCTCCCCATTTTTGTGATTCTTGATCTCTTAGGTGATCAAGGGTTCCTTTTCTAAGTTTTGATGATGATTTTGGTGAGTTTTGATGTCCTTAGGGTTTTCTTGAAGGTGGAAAACGAAAATCAAGAACAAAGGAGCTTACTTTCTTGTGTTGTCTTCAACAGGTAAGAAGGAGATTTACTCACTTCAACCTTTATTGTTAGTGAGGGAACCTTTGTGTGTTATTGATGGAGGAATCCTCAAAGGATTGCTCTCTTTGTATGCTTATTTTTTATATTATGTGTTTACTTGACTTATATGAAAGTGTTGGTTGTTTTGAACGCTTTGATGATGTTGGATTGTTTGGATTAGATGAATGGAAATTTGAGGGTTTCCTACCCTTTGGGGGAGGTCACAATTTTGACCTTAATTTTAGGGGTTTGGATTTGATTTTGTATGAAACGAAACTTAGGTAATTAGGTATTAAAATATTGATGCATGAAATGAAAAAATTGTGTTTTGATGCTCTAGGGAGGCTCACACCCTCTAAGGGGATTTTGAATCCAAGTGGTGCTTTTGTGCTGCATCCTTGGGAATTAAGCAATTTAAACATATGTAATTAATAATGTGATGGAAGAAATTGATTGAGTATTGGTTCTTGAGAGGGGCCACAGTTTCAAAGGTTCTCCTTGACCCAAAATTTGTAAAATTGATCAAGCCTTAGAAAATTAGGAATGTTGGATTCATAAAGTGAAATTGTGATTTGAGTTGAATATTATAAATGTATGATATTCTTGAGGATTGATTATATGCTATTGTGAGTTCATGTGTGGGACTAAGTACTTGCTGATGTTTAATTGATGAAATTGTGGCATGGTCCATGAGAAATATATTGTTAATGAATATGCATGAAATGCATTGTGTTATGAGGAACTTAACATTGATGAACATACATGATGTACATTGAGTCATCATGCATTTGTGAATGTCTGTCGGACATTGTTGGAAAGGTGATGTATGCCTAGGAGATTGAATTACACCTTAGTGCGGGTGCAAATAAACTAAGCGTAGGTTATGTGTGTTGACCTTGGGAGCGTCGGGGTACGGGTGTTTCACAAGGACAATTATGAGCTCCTCTGTGCCGTGGGATAAACCGATGCAAACACACCAATGATCCGGACCAAGACGCTATCCTACATTGTGATCTTGTTGAGAGTGTCATGTATAAGCTATGTTGCGCAAAAGATTATTTTTATGATGAGCACTTTATTTTTAAGGCTAACGAGATACTGGCATGTACTCCTCGATTATTCTCTCCAAATGTTTATGTCTAGCTCCATGGAGTAGGATTTTGGTACCATGTGCACGTGCATAGTGAGTCAACATATCATCTGACATTTACACATTTACCCATTTTCATGATGATGAAATTGTTGTTCATTTATATGATGATTAGACTATTGCTTTAAATGAGGTTATGATTATTTGAATTGTCTTGTTGTTTATTATCTGAGACTCTATGACTGTTTCTTTTATTGTATGTCACTATTCCTGTTTAATATTGTTTGTGATTACTATGCAACAATGAATATGTATTTTGATGATAACAAACATGAAGATGATAAGAAGACCAAGTCCAAGATCTTCAAGATTAGCTTTAGGACTTAGGATTTCTTATGTACGGAGCTGTTAATAGATATCTCAATTGGTTAAAATTAAAAAGATCTAAAAATCTGTTCCTAAAATAAAACTGAGGTTTCAAAATATTTTTGAAAGATCAAAGGTTTTAGAAATTGGAAATAGTCTTTCAAAAGCAATTTAGAATGGTTTTTAAACTGTTTTTAACTGAGGTATTCAAATACCCCTCTATGGTATTCGAATAACCTGATTCCAATTCATACGTTTCTGTTTCTTCAAAAAACAGAGGTATTCGAATACCTCTTGTGGTATTCGAATAACCTGAATTCAGAATATGCCTTTTTAAACTAAGGTATTCGAATAACCCTGCTTTGATCAGTTTTTTAAATTAAGTTTTGATAGAGGTATTCGAATACCCCCTTATGGTATTCGAATAATGTAACGTCCCGAAAAGTATCTGTTTAATCATAAATAATCATTTCACAATATTCTTGATTTTTACGAAATTTTTCTGGAATCTTTCGAAAACGACGAATATTTTAATATATTTTTTGTTTTACGTGCACACTGAGCTGAGAATTGTTGAGGTCAGTGTAACGCTCTGGAAATTACTTATTTTACCACAAATAGTCATTTTCTAATATTTGTGATTTATGTGAATTCTTTCGAAATTTTTTGGAAATAACGAATATTTTAATATATTCCTCGTTTTACGTAAAACTTGAGCAGAGTTGGGAAAACGACTGTAACGCTTCAAAAATTGGAAAATTTTATGACGAATAGTTGTTTTATAATATTTTCAATTTTTGAGAATTTTCTGAGATTTTTCCAGAAACGTCGAATATTTTAATATATTCCTCGTTTTACGTGCGCACTGAGCGGAACGGGAGAAACGCGATGTTTAACCTTGAACTATGGACATGTCAACGGGGGATCTTACTAAACCCGAGGCTGGACACAGTTTATGAGATTTCATGATTTTCGAGAAATTCTAACAGACAAAACAAAACAATACTGCGAAAAATTTATCTGTCAGATAAATTAAATACTGACTTTTGTCAACTGTAACTATTATCCATTGGATAATAGCATGTAATAAAAATCCTATCACATTATCCAAATGTAATCTACTTTATGTCTAATCAATTCACTTTAATTCAAATTTAATGTAAAATAATTAAAACTTCTTTGAGAAGCTTTGACCAATTAATGACTAAAGAGCCCTTAGCTTCCAAAGGAAGCCAACACACTCTCCTTCTTCTCTCTCTCAAGCACGGCAGCAGCCTCCATTTTGGGGGAAGGAAATTAATTTCACTTAACTAATTTTACATTACACAAATTCATTTTAACCTAAAGCCTTTCTCTCTCTACCTTTCTTCTTCTTTCTCCATTTTCTTCTCCTCCTCCTCTCTCTCTACATGTGCTACGGCCAGCCCCTCTCCCTCACCTCAACCTTCACAAAATTTTCTTCCAACCACATTTTCTTAATCCTCTCATCCTTCTAAACATCTTTCTTGCTTGGAGCATCTTGAGATTCCACCATCTTCATCACTTTCCTCAAGCTTCAAGCTTGGAGTTTTTGTGTAAGTTTCAAGACTCTTCTTCTCTTCTCTTCATTTTCGGTTTCAAGAGTCTTCTAATGGACATTTACATTCCATTTTTCATGTCCATATGCTATTCTAATCAAGTCAAAAATTTTAGGGTTTTTGGGAGGTGCAATTCGAAATTTCAAGGAGATTTCTTGGAGTTTCTATTGATTTCTTCACTTGGGTAAGAGGAAGACACTCCTCCTCAACCTCTATTAGCATCTAGGAACCTTGGTCATACTTGTTTGTGAGAAAACCCTAATGTGGGGTATTCTTTAAATTAGATGATTTATATGTTGCATGTTGATTTTATAATGTTTATGATATTGGATTGGTTGGTTGTGTATATTGATGTCTTGGAATGGATGGTATGACTTGAAAATGGAAGAAAAATAATTGAGAACCACTCGAGGGAGGCCACGGTTTTTGGACTTAGTATTTGGTAATTTGTGGAAAATTTATAACAAGTATAAGACTTAAATTAATCAAGTGATAAAATGAAATCAATGGAAGGAAAAACTTGGAATTGGAACTCCTAGGGTGGCCACGGTTTTGAGCCAAAATTGGGGTTATTGATGAACCAATGTAACAAGTAAAGGATTAAGTGAATTAAGGGTGTAACCTATAATATGATAAATTGAAAAGAATTGGGAATTGAATCCCTAGAGAGGCCACGACCTCTAAGGCCTTTTAGGTGTAAATATGTAACTTTGGTAACTTGGAAGCATAAGTAATTATGCAATTAAAAACCTAGTAATGAAGTAGACAACTAATAAAGTGGAAGAATTTAATATAATCAAAGGTTACATAAGTTTTAAAGGACTAAGGATGAGATTGTCATAAGACTTAAGGTAATTGCAAGTGAGTGAAGAACAAGAGAGTGTGAGGCCTAAGAACTTGAATAATTTACAAATTGTATGAAATTCAATTACCTTGGAAGATTAAACTAATTGTAAGAGTTGAATTAGACATGAACCTTGAAAAGGGAAAACAAATTCTAAGTTAGGATTCATAATGGACCTAAGAATGTACCAATTGATTTGATCTTTATATTATAATGTTATGGGTCCATGTGAGTGGCCATTTGTATTTTGATGCTTATCTTGGCCAATTGTGGCATATTATGGAATTGTATGAAATTGTGAATCATACATGTTCATGCATAGAGTCTTATGCATTGTGAATGTCCTGTGGACTGTTATAAGGCCAAGTTGCCTAGGAGATTGAACACACCTTAGTGCGGGTGCGAGTAGACTAGTGTAGGTCATATTTGACCTTAGGGGCGTCGAGGTGCGGGTCCTTCACAATGGGTAGTTGGTAGCTCTTCTACCCGTGGGGTAAACCGATACAAACGCACCGACGATCCGGACCGAGACACTGTCCTATATCGTGATCTAGTGTGGACTGTGTGTACAATGCCTGATGTGCACATGGAAATTATTGATGTATAGCACTTTGGCCGTGGCAGCCGAGTTACAGCAGACATGTCTCCTGATCTTTCTCTCCGACTGTTTGTGTCTAGCTCCATGGAGTAGGAATTTGGGAAAGCATGCATGTGCATCATGAAATAATCTGTCATCGTAAATCATTATTTTCCGTAACTGTGAATTGTCTGAACATTACTGTAATGAATGTCTTCTTGGAACTGTTTAATTGCTTACTGTTGGACTTACTGCTTATTATTTGAAAATGATGTTCTGAATTGCTATTTAGGCGCGTTGCGCCGTTTCGTTTCTGGCTGCTATAATTGGTAATGATGGTAGGATGCCTTACCTCTTTCTTGTGTTTCTATTATTTGCTGCCTGTGTGTACATTGTGTTGATCGAAGACGACGGTAAAGAGGTGGAAGATCTCGATTTTCCTGGCTTCTGGCCCGAACGGGATTAGCATCTACTGAGGCGATGGTGGCACGCTTGCGTGGATTTCTAGGTGATGTGCGTCTAACCTTCCTCGAAGGGCCAGAGTGCTGGCATATCAGCTTGAATTCCGATCGCTGCATCTACCTGGGGGACGTGTCGATTGCCCTAGCCTGGAGACGTCATGAGGCGCTGATCCTCAACTACCATGTCAGCCTGCGACTGGAATTCTACTTGCCCATCCGAGAGATGTGGGCTGATCGTTACTACACCCCTTGGGAGGACTCTTTTGATTCTACTGCTCGGTCTTCTGCCCGTGGTTTGGTGGTTCCCATAGAGGTTTTCTCTGAAGAGGAGGATCCTGTTGAGGACCCGGATACGGTCCCTCCTCATCTGAGGGACTGATTTTACTGGTAGCTGCTGATGGCTGCCAGTGTTTTATTTTGGGGGCCTGATGTATTATTTTTGGGGGCTGCATATTTTGATATTCTAGGGGATGCATATATAAAATCCTTAGGCAGATATTGTTTTACTTTTTGGGAATTCCAGGCTTGTATCTAAAGTACAGTTGATGTTTAAATGTATATATATATATATATATATATATATATATATATATAATATATATATATATATATATATATATATATATATATGTCATTCAGGTGTGAATTTTAGTTTCTTTCTCATTCTTTGCTGCTGTATAAGCTTCGTCATTTAGTTTGTTAATTAAAAAATATATATATACTGCTATTTTACCCACGTATTAAAGTATCGAACAAGTTAACTTTAAATTAAATGAACGGGGTCTTAATTCTTCAAAATTTTATTTTCCACATTTTCTTTTATGTTGAATAATGTGACGTTCCCTCTCCAAAAAGGGGCGTTACAAATAACCTACGAGAATCAGATTTTAAAATTTGAATTCTTGCAAGAAGTCTCAACATTTATTATCAAAATAAATGCACCCAACGGTCATTTCTCATACGAAGCTCTATAAATAGAGGCGTGGGTCACCTCTGATCAACCCCCGAACATTTTGATCAATTCTTGCTTGGCTGAAAACGAGTTTTACATTATTTTCTCTCTTTTTTTATGCTCTTAATATTAAATCCTTGAGATATCTGTGAGACAGCTCCTTAGTGCTTCATTTTGTAATTATTTACTCTGAGTGAGAGTTTTTCTTCTTCATCTATTTCTCTGATATATTGTATTGAGGGTGAGGTATCCCTGCAGGCTGAGGCTTTAGCATAAGGGTAGAGTTTTCCTATGTGTGAAAAGTGCTCTTAATTGTAACGGTTGCAAGTACCTGTTTTAAGCTTGTCTTGAATAGTGAAAAATCTCAAACTGTGTTTCGGGGACTAGACGTAGGCCACAAGTGGTTGGTGGTCGAACCAGGATAAATATTGTGTCTGCTCTTCTTTCCTTAATCTTTTATCTTTCTACACTTTATTTATTATATCTTGCAATTTAATTACTAGTTGTTCTTCTTATCTTCATCTTATTCATGCCTTTTATTATTTAAATTCAGCATAGTTTATTTGTTTACGCTTTTTGTAAAAGTTTTTGTTACTCAATTCATCCCCCTCTTGAGTACTAGAAGCCACTTGGTAACAAGTGGTATCAGAGCTGGACTCTTGTATAAAGAGCTTAGCCGCTTCAAGAGAATATGGCTTCCTCAAATGGTTTTTCAAAGGGATCTTCCATAAACCGACCACCCTTTTTCAATAGGGATGGTTACGTATATTGGAACGAAAGAATGAAAATTTTCATCGAAGCTATTGATCTAGATGTGTGGGATGCTATCGAAAACGACGCATTTATACCTACACGAGATGTCAATGGTGTAAAAACTGAGACATCTAGAAGTGATTGGTCTGATGAGGATAAAAGAAAAGTTCAACATAATTTAAAAGCCAAAAACATCATTACCACTGCTTTGGGGTATGATGAGTTTTTTAGAATTTCAAATTGCAAAACCGCTAAAGAAATGTGGGACACTTTACAAGTTACCCATAAGGGTACTAGTGAAGTTAAGAGATCGAGAATCAACTCTCTAACTCGCGAATATGAATTGTTTAGAATGAACCAAGGAGAAAGCATTCAAGAAATACAAAAGAGGTTCACCCACATTGTTAATCATCTTGCATCATTAGGAAAGAGTTTTACTAATGAAGACTTGATTAACAAAGTGTTAAGATGTCTTAGTAGGATTTGGCAACCCAAAGTAACAGCAATTTCAGAATCAAGGGACTTGACAACCATGTCATTAGCTACCCTTTTTGGAAAACTTCACGAGCACGAATTGGAACTAAACAGACTAAGTCAAAGTGAAGAAAATGACAAGAAGAAAAAAGGAATAGCCCTCAAAGCCACCACCTCAGTAAATGATGACAATAATGACGAGGATGAAGAAGGCACTGAAAACAATGAGATCAATGAAGAAAATTTTGGCCTTCTTGTAAGAAAATTTGGTAAGTTCCTAAAGAAAAAGGGGACACAAAGAAGACCACCCTTTCCTTCAAAGAAAACCTATAATAAAGGGGAAGGAACATCTTCAACTCCGACATGCTATAAATGTGGAAAACCCGGACACATGAAAATGGAGTGTCCAGCTTATCAAAAGAAAATGGAGAAGTTTGAAAAGAAACCATTCAAGGAAAGAAAAGGAAGAAGAGCCTACATAGCTTGGGATGACAATGACATGGACTCATCTGACAGTTTAGTGTTGGTGTATGCCCTAGTGGCCAATACATTTTGTTTGTATTTACATACATTATATTATGTTATTTTATATGAGGCATTTCATTTATTGTGTTCTTTTTGGTAGACATAATAAAGTCCTTAGAATAGTAAGTTTGATACCATAGGACATCAAGTGGATGACTTAATCGTGAGATCCTATTAGATAAAACACTATTCTTAAATGTCTGATCAAGTATTATTGTTAATTAGGACAACAATAATACATTGAGACTAGTATGTGCGTGGGCGATGACCACATCTCACGGGTCATGGATATGAGATATCAAGTCTACACATGGATACATATTAGAGTAATGATGTATTGGACAGACCCGCCATGAGAACGCTACGTGGATCGTTACGTGAGTGTCATAAGCGATTCTCATAGTGATAATGGTGTATGTGGTCCTTTGACCTGAAATCACTACGATTCCTACATGAGGAGTTGTGTGTTTTAATGCCATCAAACGTCATCTGTAACAAGATGATTATAAAGTTGGTTATTAGACATACCGCGATACATGTGGAGGGATGTGAGTGACCTAGATGGGATTTGTCCCTCCTACATAACAGGAGTGATATCTTCGGGCCCCCTGATTGAGTGAGACTACGAAATGCATGGCCATGCTTAAATGAGTCAATATGAGATATTGATCTCATTTGTTATTACTATGTCTACTCGGGAATCAGGAAACTGAAGATTGAACTAAACAAGGGTGACACATTCCATGCCTTGTGTTCAATCTGGATATCTGGATAAAGGGACTAAACTACACGGAAACATTGGTCACGGATAGGTTATGTCAAATCACTGACATTCTCATTACTTGGGTAGCAGTGATGTGTTGCTAGATACCGCTCACTGTTTGTAATATTAAAATGAGATTTTAATATTACTACCAACGTCATGAGAACAGGGTCGCACACTTAGAACAGACTAAATTGGAGTAATCAGAATCCAAGTTGGACTCGGATTCAATTGTGGGCCTAACTCATGACATATAGGTTTAGGGTTGCACCACTTACCTTGCTATTGCTCACATTCACTTAAGGCAGCCACTGTTATAAATAATACTGCTAAGGGGGCTGCTACCAGGTTACATCATAACCCTAGCCGCACCTACAGAAAGTGAGTGAGAGATAGAGAGGTTTTCTTCTCCTCTCTTCGTAACTAGCACTACGAAACAGAGGCGTGACTCCTTTTTGCAAGTCTGTTCGTGTGGATACCACAGAGACATCGTCACTATTACAGTGTTGGTGATTCACCTCGCTTGTGATTATCACGCTTCAAGAGGTAAATTTTTTTAAAAAAACTAGGATTATGGACTTTTTCGCATGGATCCTGTGAGGGAATTCTATTATTCCGCTGCGAGACTTTTGATCCGCAATTCCCAACATTTAGATAGCGAAGAAGTCCATCTATGCCTTATGGCCAAAGGAGAAGAAGAAGAAGAAAGCGACAACGAGGTAAATTCTGATTTATTGCCTTCTTATGATGAATTACAAGATGCCTTCGAAGAATTACATAATGAATCACTTAGGCTTACTAAATTAATTTCTTCTTCTAAGAAAACAATTTCTTCTCTAGAAAATAAAATTCTTATTTTAAATAAATAAATTGAAGAATTAAAAATTGAAAATGAAACTTTAGGAATTATTGATGCATGTTCATCTCATTCCTCACATGCTTCTACTTCTTCGTCTTGCTCTTCATGCCATTTACTTGAAAAAGAAATTGAAGATTTAAATAACACTCTTGCTAAATTCATTTTTGGAAAAGATAATTTAAATATAATATTAGGTAAACAAAGGGTTGTTCTTGAAAAAGCTGGAATTAGTTATAACCCAAAAAATCAGCATAAATCTTATAAAAATTTCTTTGTTTATGCAAGTACTTCTAGTAGCCTATTTATTAAATGTTTTTATTGTGGAAAGAAGGGTCACAGTACTTCAACATGCAATGCAAGAAAAAATGTTAACATAAAAATTAGGACAAAAATGGTTTGGGTTCCAAAGGGTACTATACCCAAAACTGACACTCAAGGACCCAAGAAAATTTGGGTACCAAAGGTTAAAAATTAAAGTTGTGTTATAGGTGTGCTTGAAAGCCAAGAGTTCAAATTGGTATCTCCGTAGTGACTGCTCCAAGCACATGACCAGGGATGACTCGAAATTCACCACATTTATTCCCAAGAATCATAGACACGTTACTTATGGAGATAACAACAAAGGAAAAATTCTTGGAATCGGCAAAGTCAGTAAGAACCCCAACTTCTCTATTGAAAATGTGTTACTTGTTGAAGGCTTGAAACACAACTTACTTAGCATTAGCCAATTATGTGATAAAGGAAATAGAGTAATTTTTGACTCAAATTGTTGCATAATTAAAGATAAAAATGATAAGCATGTTAAATTCATTGGTCATAGAATAAACAACATTTATATGATTAGTCTTGATGATATATCTTCAAATGATGCGAAATGTCTTTTAAGTAAGAATGATGATTCATGGTTATGGCATAGGAGAATTGCACACATTCACATGGATCACTTAAAGAAGTTGGTCTCTAAAGAGCTAGTAATTGGACTATCCAAGCTTAGTTTTGTAAAAGATAAATTATGTGATGAATGTCAAAAGGGTAAACAAATAAAGGTCTCTTTTAAAGCAAAAAATATAATTTCAACTACTAGACCTTTACAATTTTTACACATGGATCTATTTGGACCTTCCAGAACTATGAGCTTTGGTAGGAATTACTATGCTTTAGTGATTGTGGATGTTTTTTTCTAGGTTTACATGGACTTTATTTCTTGCAAATAAAAATGATGCATTTCTAGCATTTAAAAGACTTGTCAAAGTTATTCAAAACGAAAAAGGTTTTCAAATTTCTTCTATAAGAAGTGATCATGATGGCGAATTTGAAAACAATGTTTTTGAAAATTACTGTGATGAACATGGCATTAATCATAATTTCTCTGCCCCTAGAACTCCGCAACAAAATGGAGTTGTAGAAAAAAAAATCGTGCTTTAGAAGAAATGGCGAGAACTATGCTTAATGAGGCTGCTCTTCCTAAGTATTTTTGGGTGGATCTTTGTAAGTACTGACTTGTTATGTAATGAATGGCCCTTATAAGGCCTATTTTAAAGAAAACCCCATATGAGTTATATAAGGGAAGAAAGCCAAATGTTTCACATTTTCATATTTTTGGATGCAAATGTTTTGTCTTAAATTATGGAAAAGATAACCTAGACAAGTTTGATGCTAAGTCTGATGAAGGTATATTTCTTGGTTATTCAAATCATAGTAAGGCTTTTCGTATATATAATAAAAGAACTATGACTATTGAAGAATCTATACATGTTGCATTTGATGAAACTAACCCAAATGGATCAAGAAAGGATCTTGCTATTGATGATGTTGCAGAAGTCTTAGCGGAAACACATTTGGACAGCAAGGAAAAAGAAATCAAGAAGCTTTGGATCTTCCCAAAGAATGGCGTACCTCAAAATATCATCCGCTTGATCAAGTAATCGGTGATGTATCCAAAGGTGTAAGTACTCGAAACTCCATTAGAAATGCATGTAACCACTTAGCTTTCATTTCTCAAATCGAACCTAAAGACATCAATGAAGCTTTTAATGATGAATATTGGTTTCTAGCTATGCAAGAAGAATTAAATCAATTTGAACGAAACCAAGTTTGGGAATTAGTTCCTAGGCCTAATAATCATCCTATAATTGGCACTAAATGAGTTTTTAGAAACAAGCTTGATGAAGCTGGCCTAATAACAAGAAATAAAGCTAGACTTGTAGCAAAAGGTTATAATTAAGAAAAAGGTATAGACTATGAAGAAACCTATGCACCAGTAGCTAGATTAGAAGCTATTAGAATGTTACTTGCGTTTGCTTGCATCATGGATTTTAAATTATATCAAATGGATGTTAAAAGTGCTTTTTTAAATAGCTTTATTCAAGAGGAAGTATATGTTGACCAACCTCCAGGTTTTGAAAATCATGAACTACCCAACCATGTTTTCAAATTAAAAAAGGCCTTGTATGGCTTAAAACAAGCTCCTCGAGCTTGGTATGAAAGGTTGAGTAAGTTCCTTTTAGAATATGGTTTTACAAGAGGTAAGGTTGACACTACTTTTTTTATTAAAAATAAAAACCATGACATACTCCTTGTACAAGTATATGTAGACGATATTATATTTGGTGCCACTAACTAAAATCTGTGCAAGGAATTTGCTAAAATCATGCAAAGCGAATTCGAGATGTCCATGATGGGAGAACTCAATTTCTTCCTTGGACTTCAAATCAAACAAACAAGGAGTGGAACGTTCATTAGCCAAACAAAATATTGCAAAGAACTTCTCAAGAGGTTTGGAATGGACAACTCAAAGCATATAGCTACACCAATGAGTACCTCATGTTACTTGGACAAAGACGAAGCAGGTAATTCTGTAGAAATCACTTAATATCGAGGTATGATTGGATCTCTTCTCTATCTCACTGTTAGTAGGCCTGATATAATGTTTAGCATATGCATATGTGCTAGATATCAAGCTAATCCTAAAGAGTCACATCTAAGTGCTGTAAAACGAATTATGAAATATCTTGGTGGCACTACACAAGTGGGCTTGTGGTACCCCAAAGGTGCCACTTGTAGTCTTATTGGTTATTCCGACTCTGATTTTGCTAGATGCAAATTAGATCAAAAAAGCACTAGTGGAACATGTCACTTGCTTGGCAATTCCTTAGTTTCTTGGCATAGCAAGAAACAAAATAGTGTGGCTTTATCCACTGCTGAGGCTGAATATGTTGCAGCCGGAAGTTATTGTGCTCAAATCCTATGGATGAAGCAACAACTTCTAGACTTTGGTCTTCAGCTAGATCACATCCCTATAAGATGTGATAATACTAGTGCAATCAATCTGACAAAGAATCCCATTATGCACTCTAGAACTAAGCACATTGAGATAAGGCATCATTTTCTAAGAGATCATGTTCAAAAAGGTGATTGCGTGTTAGAATTTGTTGAAACTAATAACCAACTTGTTGATATTTTCACAAGACCATTACCTAAAGATTCTTTCTTTCATTTAAGAAGATAACTTGGTTTTTTGGATCAATTGTGCATTTAAATTCTTACCTTTGCTGCTCATTTATTAATTTATTAATCTTAAATTGTTACGGACTTGAGCGTCGGAGATATCCTCAATTATGTTTTGCAGGTGCTTATTTAATTGGGTAAGCTTTTATCCTTCAAAAATGCATTTTGGACTTAATCTATACGCTTTTCAGTCTAAGTTATTCGAATATCTTCTTATAGTATTTGAATACCTTCATCTGCACGTGTATTTTTATGATTTATAAAACAGGTGTATTCGAATACCTTAGTGGTTATTCAAATAACATGAAGCCTCTTGCTATCAGTCACTAAATCCTATTTTTGGGTATTCGAATACCCTAAGAAGTATTCGAATACCTGCATGACTAGGGCCAAGTCATATTGGTCAGTCTATTTGAATACCTGCAGAGGTATTCAAATACCCTCTATCAGATTGCCCTGTCTTTTGGGTTTTCTAAACGGATGTATTCGAATACCTTTAGAGGCATTCGAATACCTTTGGGCAGTTTTATATAACCCTTTCGTAAACCCGTCTCCCTCATTCCTTCTTTCTCAAATCTCTTGGCCTCCTCACTCTCTTTCTCTCCTTCGTATACCCCATTCGAATACCACCCAACTGTTACATCTTCCCCATTCTCTTCAACCCATCTCTCTCACCTTCAAACCACCATCCATGGCATCCTTCTCCAAGCGTGCTCGCACAAAAACCACGCCATGCAATAACTCGTTGGATCTGCGAAGGCTCTCCTCCAACCAAGAGACCTTTAGACACTTCATCACTCACTTCAGAGAATGTAACCTTGTGCAGTCCAAGTATCTCGATTTGGAGTTCTTTGAAAAAAAAGGCGGCTTTGATTTTCTACACTAGTTGAACCACCAGGGAGTGCTTCGTTTTTGCTCTTACAAGGCGGTTCTCTATCCTGATCTTGTAAAGATGTTCTACTGCAACCTGAGGATCGAAGGTCTGGAACTCCATTCTGATGTTAGTGATCAGCACATTGTGATCACTCCTCAGGATTGGGTTCACTTCTTTGGGTTAGAATCTACTAGCCGTAACAATGAAGATAGTGAAGAGCTTCTCCAGCAGTTCGACAAAATTCAGGCCATTGAAGATGTGCTAAGACCTGGGTTGGCATTACCTCCGACTCAAAAAGGAGTCAAAGGGGGCATGATGAAGAGCCAGGACAGGCTCTTACATTATGCTTATGCCCACATCCTAGCTCCTAGAGGTGGGAACTACGCCTACCTAAGCAAAGATGATGTGTTTATGTTGTGGATTCTAAAGAAAGGATACCAGATTAGCTGGCCCGTCTTCATTATGAAGCACATGATGAGAGCTAAGGGAAAAGAACATTCTGAGTTACCCTATGGTGTGATAATAACTGCCTTCCTAGGCAAGTATCCTCAGATTATGGAGACCGAGCGCAAAACTTAGCTGACCCATCATAATGTGTTTGGTGCCTATACGCTGAACAGAATGAAGATGATAAAGACTGATGAAGGCTGGGTGTTCCCAGTTGAAGTTGACAATGATGAAGATGACCCAGCTGATCCTGCTGCCCCTATAGCCCTTACTGATGCTGCCTCTGCTCCTGCTGCTGGTCCAGTTACTCTGGATCAAGTCATGGCCACCTTACAGGACAACCGGGCTTATATGGAGGATAACCGAGCTTATCTGGAGCACACCTTCTCTGTCCTATTTGACAGGCTTGACGGTGTTGAACGTGAACAAGCTGCCTTGTGTGCCTTTTATGATGCTTCTTTATGCTTCCTTTTATGCATTTCATATCTGTTATATTTTTTGATTATGCCAAAGGGGGAGAAAAATATAACCAGTAAATTTGAGAAAAGACAGGTAAAATAACTAATATTGGATTCCGAAATTAAGGGGGAGCTGCACACATCTCTGATATTAATACCTCTTTTCGATAAAGAGGAGTGTAAGTTTCTTACCTTGTGAATTCCAATTATTTTTATACTGATGCTTTTCTCAATGATAGTTTGTCATCATCAAAAAGGGGGAGAATGTGATTACTATGCAATAATGAAGATGTATTTTGATGATAACAAACATGAAGATGATAAGAAGACTAAGTCCAAGATCTTCAAGATTAGCTTTAGGACTTAGGATTTCTTATGTACGGAGCTGTTAATAGATATTTCAATTGGTTAAAATTAAAAAGATCTAAAAATCTGTTCCTAAAATAAAACTGAGGTTTCAAAATATTTTTGAAAGATCAAGGGTTTTAGAAATTAGAAATAGTCTTTCAAAAGTAATTTAGAATGGTTTTCAAACTGTTTTTAACTGAGGTATTCGAATACCGCTCTATGCTATTCGAATAACCTGATTCTAATTCATACGTTTCTGTTTCTTCAAAAAAACAAAGGTATTCGAATACCTCTTGTGGTATTCGAATAACCTGAATTCAGAATATGCCTTTTTAAACTAAGGTATTCGAATACCCTTGAATGGTATTCGAATAACCCTGCTTTGATTAGTTTTTTAAATTAAGTTTTGACAGAGGTATTCGAATACCCCCTTATGGTATTCAAATAATCTACGAGACTCAGCTTTTAAAATTTGAATTCCTACGAGAAGTCTCAGCATTTATTATCAAAATAAATGCACCTAACGGCCATTTCTCATACGAAGCTCTATAAATAGAGGCGTGGGTCACCTCTGATCAACCCCCAAACATTTTGATCAATTCTTGCTTGGCTGAAAACGAGTTTTACATTATTTTCTCTCTTTTCTGTGCTCTTAATATTAAATCCTTGAGATATCTGTGAGATAGCTCCTTAGTGCTTCAATTTGTAATTATTTACTCTGAGTGAGAGTTTCTCTTCTTCATCTATTTCTATGATATATTGTATTGAGGGTGAGGTATGTTACCAAGTGGCCTCAATACTCAAGAGGGGGGGTGAATTGAGTATGTAGAATATTTTCGTAAATCTTTCGCAAAACGTTTGATTGACAATTTTCATTAAAGCTATTGGATGATTGAGGTGAATGGATAAATGAGATTGAATACTTCACTCATAAATAAACAACCCAAGATAGAAAGAATTCAAGCAAAGCAAGATATCAAACTCAACTCAAGCATATATAATTAAAGCACAAAGAAGAGATAGAGTTGAGAAGAACAAACACAAGATTTATCCTGGTTCAGCCACCCCTTGTGACCTACGTCCAGTCCTCAAGCAAACCACTCGAGATTTTTTACTAAACTTCAAGCTTGAACGGGTGCTTGAAAACCTTTACACAAAAGAGCACTCAACTCCTTGGGATGCCTCACCCTTGAGCTTGAGCCTCAAACCAGGGATACCTCACCCCCTTTACAACCTTTGAAGGATACCTCACCTTCAACAAGGGATACCTTACCCTTTACAAACTTTGAGAGATATCTCACTCTCTTTTCTCTAGAGGGATACCTCACCTCCTTTACAAATAATCAAATTGTTTACAAGATGAAACTGTCACAAGAGTAGATTACACAAATTGAAGCCCTATGATGCTCTTAGAGAATATCTCAAATATATACAAAAATAGAACAAAAGAGATTTAATGATGATTCTCGGATTAGAGTGATTGAAAGATGTTTCTCAATTGTTGGTTAGCCACAAATGATGCCCCAAGAAGTGTATTTATAAGTTTTTAGATCAATAGAGCCGTTAGGGCCTTTTGTGGCAACATTAAATGCCAAGAAAATATAGCCGTTGGGCATGTCAGAATGCTGGTAATCGATTACAGGGTTCTGGTAATCGATTACATGATAGTTAGAACGTGTTCTTAGCTTTCTGGGTTTGTGGTAATCGATTACAAGACGTGTGTAATCGATTACACGCCCTCTGACTTCATAGTAATCGATTACAATATTGATGTAATCGATTACATGGCCCTTTGAACGTGTTCTTGGATTTCTGGGAACATGGTAATCGATTACATGGATGGTGTAATCGATTACACGGCTTCTGTTTAGTTTGTAATCGATTACTAAACATTGGTAATCGATTACACTATACTTTAAACTCATTTTTCAATCCCAATTAAGTCACCAAGCCATTTTTATCATTGGAGAACTTGGACTAACCAAGATTTGCAAATGTTTAACATAATCCAAGATTGAAATCAACATTTCTTTAAAATATGAACTTTGAAAAACAAGTTGATTTATGAGATCTTTGAAAAATCATTTGAATATAATTGAGATACCTTGAGAGCATTTCACATTGATATTCTAAGACCTATATCTAATATACCTCTTTGATCTTGGTCTTCTTCTTTTGGTCTTGGTCTTCATCTTTAGATCTTGGTCTTCATCTTGACTTTGTTATCATCAAAAACTTATTTGATATGCTTCAAGACATAAGCATTCACAAGGTATCCCTCTAAGGTTTGTATAATGGTGAGGTATCCCCGCAGGCTGAGGCTTTAGCACAAGGGTAGAGTTTCCCTGTGTGTGAAAAGTGCTCTTAATTCTAATGGTTGCAAGCACCTGTTTTAAGCTTGTCTTGAATAGTAAAAAATCTCGAACTGTGTTTCGGGGACTGGACGTAGGCCACAAGTGGTTGGTGGTCGAACCGAGATAAATATTGTGCCTGCTCTTCTTTCCTTAATCTTTTATCTTTCTGCACTTTATTTATTATATCTTGCAATTTAATTACTAGTTGTTGTTCTTATCTTCATCTTATTCACGCCTTTTATTATTTAAATTTAGCATAGTTTATTTGTTTACGCTTTTTGCAAAAGTTTTTGTTACTCAATTCACCCCTTCTCTTGAGTACTGGAAGCCACTTGGTAACATTGTTGCCTTGCTATGTGGGTATTCTGCACCATTCTATTTTCTTACTACCGTATTGATATTGAATGTTGGGTGTCTCATCTCTTTCCTGTATCCTTATATTTCTGTTTTATATTTATATTTGATAAAAGATCGTGAGAAAGATGAAAAGGGACCACACCCTTGCTGATTGGACTGGGTCAATTCATTATTTTCTATATGGCATTTGGACGAGGTTTTTGGTTACATACGGGTACAACTTCATGGGGGCATTGATGCCTAACTTGTCGACTAAGACTCCGAGTGTCATATATATATAGAGTTGCGACTTTGTCTGCTAGTAGTACCTATCCCAGTGTTACTACTTTCCCCCTTTAGTGCTTTTGTACACGTTACCTTTTATTTGAATATGTAAGCCTATGTTTTGTGTTATTAGTGCTTTGTGTTAAGGACAAATATATTATATATGAAATATGTTTTCCTTCAGTGGTTGTATAATTATGGTTGGGTACTAAGTATGTTTCATTCGAGGCTTATATTTTCTATTTAAGTATAATGGAAATTTTTGAAAAGATTGTTGTCGAGACTGTGACACGCCTGGATTTAGTGACTGTGGTGTAATGACGATTGTGGCACAATTATTAGATCTAGGGGTGTTACACTAGGTGGTATCAGAGCAGTTCATCCTGTTGAGCCGGGGTATGGACTTACTATGTTTAGGCATAATAGAACTTTTGTATATTGTGCACTTCCTTGTCTATTGACTGAGATGATGGGAAATGAATGCATGGCTTGCTATACGTTGAATGTTAGTAGCTACTGTTATACAGTTGCATGATATTGAGGATTGACCTACTCAATATATAATGTTCTATATGTACAGGAAACTATGACTTCACCTAGGCGTACTGTATTAGGAGAATAGGGATTCTTTTAGTAAGGAGATCAAGAGGTTTTGGAGAATCGATCTTCTGGAGAAAATGAATGACTGGTGTAAGTTTAGGTTGGGAAGCTGTTTGGGAGTTGAAGACTTGCAAGAGGTTGCGCCATAGAAGGCAGAATGAAGAAGCTCAAGTTGGAGACTGTCAGGATTCATGCATTGGACTTATCTTGTTTGAATTGCATGATTCTTTGTGTTTGGTTTCCAAAAGGAGACAAAATTGTTCGAAATAATTATGTTTGCTCTGTTGTGTCATGCTTTGTCCATCTTCGAAGAAAGTCAATGGCTCGCGGTAGACATACAAGGGCAATGGATCGTGGTAGACGTACGCATGTGAGTGCAGGACAAGACAATGGAAGTATGACTGTGACTGCAAATGAAATGCAAAGGATAGCTAACGTGACAACTCACCAAGATCAGAGGGCCGCACAACAATGAGAATTGGAAGTTGAAGTTTAGAATCTGTTAGAGGAAAGTCAGTTTTGGGGTGACCTCGGATTGCCTAGATTCTGAAAGAGGAATAATAGAAAGGTTAATCAGTTTAAGCGGAAACCGTGTTCACGATTATCAAGGAAACAATAACAATATCCAACTTATGGAGAAAGTGTTATTGATCGTAGTTCCAACCAGATTATGACATCTTTACTAAGATGTAAGAAGTGTGGAAAGAACCACTTAACGAGGGATTGCACAATTAAAGGAATCATTTGCTTTAGATGTGAGAAGCCTAGACACGTTTCCCGCGACTGCAACCTAGCTAAGGCAGAGCCTTCAGTCAATGCTGCAAGAGTTGCAAAACCATAGGCAGGAAGCAGAGTTTACACCCTGAGTGGAGCTGAGACCTCAAAATCTGAAAATCTAAACAATGGAGATTGTGCCACAAGCGATGATCCCTTAACGGTGCTGTATAATTCTGGGGGCAACCCATTTCTTTACAGCGTATGACCGTGTGGATCATTTGGATTCATTTGTGTCTTCAATTATCTTTGACCTAGTTGTTTCTACTTCTGTTACTAAGACTTGACATTGATACTTAAATTTGTTTAACCTATCCTATTTCTACTAAAGGTTGAATCTTTTGTTGAATTGACTTGCTTACCTAAAATCACACCAATTTGAGTTCATGATTTTAGGAATAGATTAGTTATTTTCTAGTTATATTCTACTAGATCAATTCAATTAAAACCTTAGTGATTCCTGAAACTAAGACTTTTGAGTTCATGATGACTAACAAAGTTAAAGCTTTGAGAGAAAAAGGAATCCAAGGATACATGTTATCTTTTGTGGAGGACAAAAGTAAAAGGAATATGAATGTTACTATTGTAGTCAATGAGTTTCTCATGATGAGCTACAGTGCTGTCAGTTAAGGAGAAGAATGGAACTTCTTGGTGAGATGAGGACTGTCGCCAATTGGACAAGATTACGATCAAGGATGAGTATCCTCGGAAGAAGATAAATGATTCAATGGATCAGCAAAAAGAGAGTCGTTGTTCTCTCCAATATAGATGAACATTCTGGTCATCGTTAAATTCATGGGAAGTTGAGAATGTTCCCAAAACGATTGTTTGAACGCACTTTGGACATTATAGGTATCTCGTGATGCTGTTCAGAGTGATAAAAACTCCTGTCGTATTCATGGATTACATGAATTGAATCTTTCATCCTTATCTGGACAGATGTGTCATTGTCTTTATCAATGACATTTTGATCTATTCTTGAAAATATGGAGAAACATACTAAATATCTCGATAGAGTTTTCTAGACTTTAAAGGAAAAGAAGTGTATGCCAAATTATCAGAGTACAAATTCTGGTCTGAGGAGGTTAAACTCTTGGGTCATGAAATTACGAAGGAAGGGAATTGCTGTGAGTCCATCAAAAGTTGAAGCAGTTTTACAATGGGAAAGACTAGAGACCATAATACCCTAATAACTTGCAAGGTTAGTTGGTTCTATCAAAGAAGCATCGATGGATTCTCCAAGACAGTAGAACGTCTTACTTAGTTACAAGAAGAGAATCAAACTTTTTTATGGACCAACACATGTGAAGAAAGTTTTCAAGGGATTGAGGAGATACGCGAATACTCGCCAGTTTTGGTTCTACCTAATGCTAGGGAATCGTTTGAAGTGTTTTATAGTACTTCACATCAAGGTCTAGGATGTGTGTTCATGCAAAGTTGGGAAGTTATGACCTACGCCTTGATGTAGTTGAGGGTGCATGAGAAGAATTACCCAACCCGTGACTTGAAATAAACTGTAGTTGTATTTGCTCTGAGAACATAGAGACACTTTCTGTATGGAGCAACATTCAACGCCTTTAGCAATCACAAGAGCCTGAAGTATCTATTCGACGAAAAGGAACTGAACATGAGATATAGAAGGTGACTAGAAATTTTGAAGGATTATGATTTCTAACTTTAGTGTCATCTTGGAAAAGCAAACGTCCTAGTAGATGCTTTGAACCAGAAGCTACTTAACACCTTTATTATGGTAGTCAAGAAGAAGGAATTAATGGAGAAATTCAAGGACAAGTGGTTGTCATTGAAAATGACATCAGATGAGGTATGTTTAGATATGGTTACTATTTTGAATGATCTATTAGGAGGAGTTCGGGAGAAGTAGAAAAGTGACCAATTTCGATAAGACGAGAAGAAGCTATTGAAACAAGGCATGACGTCAGAGTGTGAGGAAGGAATTCAAAGAAGTGCACTGATGTTCGCAGATAAGGTCTGTATTCCAGATGAGTCAGAACTTAAAGAGTTAATTTTCGATAAAGCTCACACGAGTAAGTTGACTATACACACCGGAGCGACCAAGATAGATCAAGATCAAAAATAAAAGTATTGATAGTAAAGGACGAAGAGAGATGTTGTTAAATGTGTGTCATCTTGTCTGAGTTACCAACAAACTCACTCCAAAATTCTTCGGACTATATCAAATTCCTCTTCGGATTGGTGTAACACCCTCCGTTGGGCATTGCATTTCTGACTAAAAACTTTAAATCTAACAATCATTTCATAAAAGCTTTAAGTTATAAAATATGGATTATAATTTTTTTTTTTGTTGACAATATAAACTTACCGAATATATAAGCAATATAGATAATAAACTGAACTGATTAATTCACATTTTACTTATATCAAATAATATTCAACAACATTGAAAACATAACATACAGACCCAAGAAACAGTAGCAAACCCAATGACGGGTCCTACTTAATAGCACGGTAACAACACTAACGAAATAAACTCCACGTACATGTTCTGTTCCTCCACCAAACTGCATACTGTCGAAATTTGGAAGATCACTCATCGACGTCGTCATCGACCTCAAAACATTGCCTCCAGTTAAGTTTAAGAAACTCGTTTCGTCTATTATACAAATTTTAACAATGCAAACACAACAAAACAATACAACAAAGAGGTGAGACAATCTACATCATTACGAATATGGCAGTAAAGAAAATGATAAAACATACAGATACAACAATTGAAACAACAAATTATATTATCACAGCATACAAACCAAATATAAATGTCACATAACGATGCAGACCACAAATGCAAATGTACACAGACTCATCCCTACTCCATGGAGCTAAACATAATAACATCAGAGAGAATGACCCGGAAGAACTATCAGTACCTTAGGCTACCCTAACTAACTATTACACAGTCAAATGTCGTGTAAATAGTACACTGTCAAATCGTCGTGTAGTTAGTACACAGTCAAAACATCGTGCACAACAGGCATTGTACCAGACAGTCTTCACAAGAACCTGATTAAGAATAGTACTTGTCGAGATTGCTAGTGTGTTGCCCGTTACCACAGCCCAGAGGAGCTACCAACTGTCCACATGTGGAATCCTCCGCACACTAACGCCTCCAAGTTCACTCATTGAACCACACTACGCCTATCACACCCCCAACACGGTGTAATTCATCTCGTCAGTCAATTGTCAATTTCAACCAAATTGACACATCTCTCAATGCATATATACAAACCATAATTACACAAATACCCTTATTAACAATATTTCCAAATATAACAAACAGTAATTACATAAATAACCTTATGATTAATATTTTCTAATGTAATGAATCATAATTACATAACTACCCTCATTATCAATATAATGAACCATAATTACATAATTACCCTCAATATCGAATTTCCAAATATAGTACGTCTCCACTTGACAGTACTATTTCTCAATGTATCCGGATCCACCACTTTGGCTCGACAGTAAACTTACTGTTCCTTTTAGTCGCGTAAATATTTTATCACATATTCACAATTTTGTTACCTTTTCAAACATTTTCAAATTACGTAAATATTTTTCAACATTTTTAAAATTGTGTAAGATTTTTAAATAGTTTTCTCAATCGCGTAAGATTTTTAAATCGTTTTCTCAATCGCGTAGCTTAAAAATCATTATTTTAAATACGCGTAAGCTATTTCTAGTATTTTTCAACTACGTAAATATTTTTTCTACGTTCTAAATTATATTTTGAAACTTCCTTCATTACTTTGTTTATTTTTAATTAATTTTGACAATATTTTGTCTAGAAAATCCATTAAATGGTATTTCCTATGTTTTCCTTTAGAAATTAGCTCTTTTAATCATAACCATTGTTTACACCTTGAAACTTGCTAACGCGCTTCAAAACTCAAAGGGTGAGCTATACGTTAGTATTTTTCAAATGTTCAATCATTTCTCATTCATACTTAATTTCTCTAATTAAGTTTCTAAAATAACTTCCTTTATTTTATTCTCTAAAATTTATTAAGAATTGAGTTCTCTTTAAATTAATTACATAGTCTACACTTAACAAAAAAATTTAGATCAAAGGTCTCACAAAGGGCATGTTGGCCGAAATTTACTATATCCTCTATAAATCATCTTTAATTTATTTTCTACTATCTAAGTCCTTGTAAAAATCATTAATCCAATTAAATTAATTAATCGTTACCTTAGAAAAATATTTGAGAACATTTTGGTCCTCTTTGAAATGATGAAGCCGTGAGCTTCTTTGTGTTCTTTGGAACACTCATGCAAATCCTCAACATGTTATTCACATCCTACAATAATTATCATGCATCTATAAACACATACAAAATATATCAAAGCTATAGACATGCTTGTAAACAAAATCAATCATAAATAGAAACAACTTTAAAACAACCAAGTAAATGAATCCTTATGGATTCTTCACCACAAATCAATCCATTTTCTCACCACCATACATGGTTGATGAGATTAAATCTCCTTCTTACCTATAAGGAAGACAAAACCTTCTTGGATCTCCTCCTATGGATTTCGTCTAGCTCCAAGAAAAACCCTAACAAGCTTAAACAATTTTAACAAGTCATAACTATAGTTGAAAAAGATAAACCATGGATCAATCATGGCTTAGAACATCAAGAATCAAGTTAGAAACAAGAAAGAAGGATTTTTACCTTGTAGGAAAGAAACTTCAAAGTTGTTTTCCAAGCTCTAGATGGATTTTTTTTGAAGAAACTTTCAATTAGAGATGTTCTTAGAATGATGTTTAGGTTTAGGAAATGGTGTTGGATGAAATTTTAGAAGAGTGGAGGTATGGTTTTGTGATGGTAGCCGAATTGCTCAAAAAGGAGCTATGGAGTTTTCTTTGTGTTCTTGAAAGAAAGAAAGGAGAGAATAGGTTAGAATGATTGAAATGAAGATGATGAAGTGAAATTTGGTCCCTCCCCCCCCAACATGCATGGCCGTGGAGTTCACCTAAAGGAGGTGGCCACTTTAGTTGACATTCAAGAGCTCCTATTGGCCTTAGATGAGTTAAAGGGTGGATCTTCAAGGCTTTATCTCCAAGTTGCTTCCTATTGGCTAGGAGAGACAAGTCACCATGTTCTTGAAGGTTCTAACCCAATGGTGATCATAGGATACTAATTAAGTTACCAATCCCATTAAGTTTCTATGCACACTTAATCTAACTTAATTAGGAAAATTAGTTACATTACTAACTACATAGTTTTCTATGCTTGAATCAAATATTCTAGATTACTCTACACTCCACCAAAATCGTATGGCATTTAGAAAATTAACTAGGTTTATTTCCATTTAATTACTTCCTATACTTCTTAGAATAACCAAATTAGATTTAGGCTAATTTAGTAAATTTTCTAGTTACATTACTAATTAATTAGTATTCTTGTAACTAAGCTTCAAGAGCAAATGATTAAATCAATGGTTGATATTAGGTAAAAGCTTCCAAATGATATGATCAAATCTAAGCCATTGGATCTCTTCTCCATGAAATCCTAGCCATTAGATGCATCTTCAAAAATAGAGGGTCAAGATCTTCTCTACATACTTTCCATCCAATGGTCACAAATTATCCTAGCCACTTTGTGAGACCAATCTCCATCGCTCATTAAATCAACGGTGGATATCCAAAGCCTTCCTTATTAAGTTTACTCACACACCATTGATTAAATCAATGATGATCATGCAAAGCTTCTTCATTAAGTTTGTTTCTCAACCGTTGATTAGATCAATGGTTGATATTCAAAACTAAACCTTCTCATCTAATGGTGCAGATTAAGTCAAGCCCTCTTCGTTAACTAATTCCTATTGGCTTAGAAATAATTCAAGCCATTAACATTGACAGCTTTTTTTCTAAACGTAGGTCCCGCAAACCAATTATGGGTCCCATAAACCAAAAGTGAGTCTCGCAGACTTTTCCGGGTCCATGGTCGTTTTATTTGTACTGACTAATAAAATAATATTATAAAAATATAAAATTATTTGATTATACAAATAAATTCTAAAAGTTAAAAGATTGATACACGTATTATTCAGAATTGGGTTTAGTAAGATCCCCTAGCTCCAAATAATCAAACAAATATTTTTTTCGGGCCCGAAAATTATTATTTTCTTGACTCAGAACAAATCACACAAAATAATCAAATACAGTTACGAAACAGTCAAATTAATTTTATAACACACAGAAAACAAAAGACAGCACAATTGGGGCAAAATCATAATTTAGCCAAAAGTTAGGGTGTTACAACTCTCCCCCAGTAACGAAAATTTCGTCCCCGAAATTTATCGTACCTTAGAAAAGATGCGGGTATTGCTCCCTCATTTTATCTTCCAACAATTGGATAGTCCTTTCGGTCTAACCATCAGTCTGCGGATGATAAGCAGAACTCAAACGTAGCTTAGTCCCCATGGCTTCTTGTAAGCTTTGCCAAAACCTCGATGTAAACCTCGGATCTCTATCAAAAACTATACTTGTGGGTACACTATGAAGTCTAACAATTTCACTAATGTACACCTGGGTTAATCATTCCAATGAATACTTGATATTGATCGACAAGAAGTGCACTGATTTTGTAAGCCTATCAACTATAACCCATATAGAATCATGACCTTTCCTCGTTCTTGGCAATCCGGTAACAAAATCCATTGATATACTATCCCATTTCCATTCTGGAATAGTTAAAGGTTGTAACATACCAATAGTTCTTTGATGTTCAACTTTTGTCTTTTGACAAACTAGGCAAAACGCCACTCACTTCACAACATCTCTCTTCATCCTTAACCACCAAAACACCCGTTTTAAATCTTAATACATCTTAGTCATCCCCAGATGCATACTCAACCTACTAGTATGAGCTTCTTCCAAAATTGCTTGGTTAAGATCGGGATCATCAGGTACACAAATCCTTCCTTCAAATCTTAAGACTCCATCAGATTCTTCCTCAACCATTGCCTTATGACCTTGCTTCAAAAATTATTTCTCATTCTACAAAAACGGATCATCTTCTTGTCTTTCTTTGATTTTCCTCTAGCAAGTCATTCAAAACAGTCACTCTATTTAGACGAATCCTTCTTGGTGCCAATTCCACTAACAACCACAAATCTCTAAACTGATTACTCAATACCTCCTCCTTTTATCAGCATGGTAGAAACACTAATTGCCTTACTACTTAAGGCATCTGCCACCACATTCGCCTTTCCCGATCAGGCAAAATCAGCACTGATGCAGTCGTCAATCTCTTTTTTAACTCTTGAAAACTTGCCTCACATTCTTATGTCCAATCAAAAGCTTGACTCTTCCTTGTGAGTTGTGTAAGAGGTCCTACAATCTTACAGAAACCTTCAATAAGCCTTCGGTAATATCTGGTCATTCCAATAAAACTTCAAAAAACATTGCTTAAAATTTCCTTGTCTTCGTACCGCTTCACTCTCCTACCTTTGTTTCTTAACAGGAAGTGTCTCACAAATCAAGTTTTCTTTTTCAATAGTACTGTATTTGATACTATGACATGAATTTAAATAGGAATATTCTTTCTTGGAATTTTGTGATATATGAAAGAACATTATAGAGGTTTAAAAGAAAAGGTAGTGAAACTATCTGATATATTACCAGACATATCTAGCAAAGAATTTGATATAACTCGATTTCAAGAACGAGTTGTCTGGAATACCAACACTTTATCGAGACAATCTCATAGGATATGGTTGGAAGATAACCAATCTGTTTTTCAAAGATCACGTCTATTTATGAAAGAGATAAACAGATCAAACTAACACAAAAATTTGATCTACAACAATAATAGGATAATTTGAATAACTTGAGTAGCACGATAGGCTAGTGATAGAAACAAAAGTAAACAAGTCAGAAGATAACAAAAAAACCAATAACTTTAATCAATCCATATAATCAATCTAGCCATAAAAGAATGGGTTAGATCAAGAATATATTTTCGCAATTGCTATACATGAGAAATATTATGAATGTGTAGAAAGGAAAGATGATGAAGTCATCTAATATGCTACCGGACCTATCCAACAGAGAAATTGATATGGTTCGATGAATTTAGAAGTGAGCTTTTTAAGTTGAATAATTTAACCGATAAGTCTAACAGAGAATGGATGGTTGGATAAATACCTAGGTCAAAAGATAATGAAGACACAGCTAACTCTAATTGACCCACACCATCATATGCCATAAAGAAATGGATTACCTCTAGAATTATACAGTACAGTCAAAGGATCACTTCCTATGACACAATCTTCTTTGTTTAGGTCTTCGATCTGAGGTGCTTTTGCTCCACTTGGAGAATCGACGCTCCATTCTACTTGAGATGTCGAAGCACGTTCATTACTAACAGATGACTTCATCTGTAGTGGAATACACTCTCTAGCAAGATGTCCAGGCATTCCACACTTGAAACAGATGATTTCTTTGATTGTACAGTCCTTTGTCAGATGATCTTTCCTACACTTCCAACATTTTGGTGCAGATGTCACGGTCAGACCCGACCTGCTACTACTAGTACTTCATCCACAAGATTGTTGTTGTTATTGACTTCCTGGAGATTGCGAGTACGTTTTCTGCTGGAATCGTTTGACCTTACGATTTCTCCTTCTTCGTAACCAATATGGTCCAACGTTATGGGGTCTCACATCCTGAAATTGATTCAACTTTAACAAAACCTTAGCTTCGGATATCAATTCTTGTTGTTGAACGACCTTTGCTCCTGTTGTACTATTCCTTCAGTTGTTCTTTGCATTGCTTCCGTAGTTGCAGTCATATTACCACTACCACGTCCTGCTTCCACACACGTACATTTACCACGACCCATCACTTTTCTTCAAAGACGGACGAATCAAAATACAATGGAAACCAGATGTAGCCATTTCAAACAAACATTGTCTCCTTTCGGAGTCCAAGCACAGAGAGTCACACAACACAAACAAGACAAACCTAACCACAAAACCCCAAAAGACTCTAACCATGCTTTGATACCAACTAATATAACACCCTCCGTTGGGCATTACATTTCTGACTAAAAACTTTAAATCTAACAATCATTTCATAAAAGCTTTGAGTTATAAAATTTGGATTATAAAATTTTCTTTTTATTGACAATATAAACTTACCGAATATATAAGTAATATAGAAAATAAACTGAACTTATTAATTCACATTTTACTTACATCAAATAATATTCAACAACATTGAAAACATAACATACAGACCCAAGAAACAGTAGCAAACCGAATGACGGGTCCTACTTCATAGCACGGTAACAACACTAACGAAATAAACTCCATGTACATGTTATGTTCCTCCACCAAACTGCATACTATCGAAACTTGGAATATCACTCCTCGACACCGTCACCGACCTCAGAACATTGCCTCCAGTTAAGTTTAAGAAACTCGTTTCATCTATTATACAAATTTTAACAATGCAAACACAACAAAATAATACAGCAAAGAGATGAGACAATCTACATCATTACCAATATGGCAGTAAAGAAAATGACAAAACATACAGATATAACAATTAAAACAATAAATTATATTATCACAACATACAAAATATCTTAAACCAAATATAAATGTCACATAACGATGCAGACCACAAATGCAAATGTACACAGACTCATCCCTACTCCATGGAGCTAAACACAATAACATCAAAGAAAATGACCCAAAAGAACTATCAGTACCTCGGCTGCCCCAACCAACTATTATACAGTCAAATGTCGTGTAAATAGTGCACTGTCAAATCGTCGTATAGTTAGTACATAGTCAAAACATCGTGCATAACAGGCATTGTACCAGACAGTCTTCATAAGATCCTGATTAAGAATAGTACTTGCCGAGATTGCTAGTGCGTTGCCCAATACCACAACCCAGAGGAGCTACCAACTGTCCACATGTGGAATCCTCCGCACACTAACGCCTCTACGTTCACTCATTGAACCACACCACCAATCACACCCCAACACGGTGTAATTCATCTCGTCAGTCAATTGTCAATTTCAGCCAAATTGACACATCTCTCAATGTATATATGTGAACCATAATTACACAAATACCCTTATTAACAATATTTCCAAATATAACAAATAATAATTACATAAATACCCTTATGATTAATATTTTCCAATGTAATGAACCATAATTACATAACTACCCTCATTATCAATATAATGAACCATAATTACATAATTACCCTCAATATCGAATTTCCAAATATAGTACGTCTCCACTTGACAGTACTATTTCTCAATGTGTCGGGGTCCACCACTTTGACCCGACAGTAAACATACTGTTCCTTTTAGTCGTGTAAATATTTTATCGCATTTTCACAATTGCGTTACCTTTTTCAAATGTTTTCAAATCACGTAAATATTTTTCAACGTTTTTAAAATCGTGAAATGTTTTTAAATCGTTTTCTCAATCGCGTAAGATTTTTAAATCGTTTTCTCAATCGCGTAAGATTTTTAAATCGTTTTCTCAATTGCGTAGCTTAAAAATCATTATTTTAAATACGTGTAAGCTATTTCTAGTATTTTTCAACTGCGTAAACATTTTATCTACGTTCTAAATTATATTTTGAAACTTCCTTCATTACTTTGTTTATTTTTAATTAATTTTGACAACATTTAGTCTAGAAAATCCATTAAATGGTATTTCTTTCATTTTCCTTTAGAAATTAGCTCTTTTAATCATAACCATTGTTTACACCTTGAAACTTGCTAATGCGCTTCAAAACTCAAAGGGTGAGCTATACGTTAGTATTTTTCAAGTGTTTAATCATTTCTCATTCATACTTAATTTCTCTAATTAAGTTTCTAAAATAACTTCCTTTATTTTATTCTCTAAAATTTATTAAGAATTGAGTTCTCTTTAAATTAATTACATAGTCTACACTTAACAAAAAAATTTAGATCAAAGGTCTCACAAAGGGCATGTTGGCCGAAATTTACTATATCCTCTATAAATCATCTTTAATTTATTTTCTACTATCTAAGTCCTTGTAAAAATCATTAATCCAATTAAATTAATTAATCGTTACCTTAGAAAAATATTTGAGAACATTTTGGTCCTCTTTGAAATGATGAAGTCGTGAGCTTCTTTGTGTTCTTTGGAACACTCATGCAAATCCTCAATATGTTATTCACATCCTACAATAATTATCATGCATCTATAAATACATACAAAATATATCAAAGCTATAGACATGCTTGCAAACAAAATCAATCACAAATAGAAACAACTTTAAAATAACCAAGTGAATGAATCCTTTTGGATTCTTCACCACAAATCAATCCATTTTCTCACCAACATACATGGTTGATGAGATTAAATCTCCCTCATACTTATAAGGAAGACAAAACCTTCTTGGATCTCCTCCTATGGATTTCGTCTAGCTCCAAGAAAAACCCTAACAAGCTTAAACAATTTTAACAAGTCATAACTATGGTTGAAAAAAGATAAACCATGGATCAATCATGGCTTAGAACATCAAGAATCAAGTTAGAAACAAGAAAGAAGGATTTTTACCTTGTAGGAAAGAAACTTCAAAGTTCTTTTCCAAGCTCAAGATGAATTTTGTTGAAGAAATTTTCAACTAGAGATGTTCTTAGAATGATGTTTAGGTTTAGGAAATGGTGTTGGATGAAATTTTAGAAGTGGAGGTATGGTTTTGTGATGGTGGCCGAATTGCTCAAAAAGGAGCTATGGAGTTTTCTTTGTGTTCTTGAAAGAAAGAAAGGAGAGAATAGGTTAGAATGATTGAAATGAAGATGATGAAGTGAAATTTGGTCCCTCCTCCCCCAACATGCATGGCCGTGGAGTTCACCTAAAGGAGGTGGCCACTTTAGTTGACATTCAAGAGCTCCTAATGGCCTTAGATGAGTTCAAAGGTGGATCTTCAAGGCTTTATCTCTAAGTTGCTTCCTATTGGCTAGGATAGACAAGTCACCATGTTCTTGAAGGTTCTAACCTAATGGTGATCATAGGATACTAATTAAGTTACTAATCCCATTAAGTTTCTATGCACACTTAATCTAACTTAATTAAGAAAATTAGTTACATTACTAACTATATAGTTTTCTATGCTTGAATCAAATATTCTGTAATACCCTAAATTTCTTAACTATTTGACAGTAATTTTGACAGTTAACAGAATTCTACTGTTTAGTGATTTCTATGTGCTGTAAAATTATTTTGATTATTCTGTAAGTATATTTGATCGTTTTGAGTGATTTACTCTGTGTCAAGAAAATAATAATTTTTAGGCCGGGGAAAATCTTTATGTATTTATTTCTCTTTATTGTTAATTATTTTTAACAATCCGACTTGATTTTCATACGTTTTCTAATATTTGTAATTTTTGTGGATGATTATGAACATTTTATATTTCTCTGATTGTTTTTAGGCTGTCTGTGGGCCTAGGTGGCCTTATGTGGGCCCATGGTGGGTCCCAAAAAGTGAAAAAATTTTTACTCATAAAAAAATATGTACTGTTGAGACAGAGATAGGGGATCTTACTAAACCTGAATCTGAAAATAGTTTTAGAAAATTTCTTTTACTATGTTTTGTACTGTATTTAATTATCGGGCAATAACAATATAGTAAATATATTCTTTTGTGGGGTTATAGCAGATAAAAATAAATATTGTATTGTTAAGTCAACATTAGTGGTTATGACAACTTTATAACAGACTAATAGGAAGTAAGTTTAATTTTGAAGCTTTGAATATCAACCGTCAATTTAATCAACGGTGGAGAATTAGTCTAATAAAATGGCTATGAACATTTATAACCATTGGATGAAGTATTAATCAAGGGTGGAGATTTGGTCTTACAAAGTGGCTAGGACCATTTGTGACCATTGGATTTGGATTTAATCAACGGTGGAGATGGATCATTTATGACCATTGGATGTGGATTTAATTAATGGTGGAGATTTGGTCTTCTAAAATGGCTATGACTAATTATGACCCTTGGATTTAAAGTATGAAGGAGTAATCTTGACCCTTCATTTTTGGAGATACATCTAAAGGCTAGGATTTCAAGGAGGAAAGATCTAATGGCCTAGATTAAGTCTTCTAACTTAAAGTCTACCTTAATCCTAACCATTGAATTAATCAATGGCTTAGAACGCTCTAAATGGTGGCTTGAAAAGATAATCACTTATTGATCACTTATTGAATGCATAATGAGAGGGGGGACGGTTTTTGTGTGATAGTCTAAAGCTAAAGCAAGTTTGAAGACCATTATTAGCTATCTTGGTCATTATTGATCATTCTTGAACTTTCCTAAAGCAAAGCTCTTCAAAAATTTTCTCTCATTTCTCTTCAAACTAAGCTCACGGCCATGGCACCATAATCTACCTTCCATCACTCAACAATTTTATCCAACCTTATTTCTTGAATCCTCACTTTATTCTAAGCAACTTTCATGTTGGAGACTTTCTCTAAATCATTCATCTTCAAGGACTTTCTTCAAGAGCAAAGTTATAGTTTTTTTTATGGTGAAATGTAAGGAAACTTCATTTCATCTCTCTTTTTTATGTTCTAAGCCATGTTTGATCTGTGATTCCTCTTGTTCAAGCTTGATATGCTAATAAATATATGTTTTGTTGTGTCCGGTAGCCTATCAACTGATTTTGTCATCCTTTCTTTCTAATTTTCATAATGTCTTCCATATGTCATAATTGCGAAAGTATATCCCCGATCCAGCCATGTCATCGAACTGGACGCAGTACAATTAAAAGAGAGGTTGATCTATAGAATACTTCATGTGAAGGTCGAGAGTGATCTAAATTGACGTGAACAGAGACTTGACATGGAAGTTAGAAGATAAGATGAAAAAAACAGCATCTATATTTATTAATAAAAATTTCGAGGACGAAATTTCTATTTGAAGGGGAGAGTTGTAACACCTCGAAAATTTATAATTTAATGATAAATAGTCGTTTTATAATATTTGTGATTTTTGTGAATTTTTTTGAGAATGTTGAATATTTTAATATTATTTTTCATTTTACGTGCACACTGAGCGGAGCTGGGAAAATGAGATATTTTTCCTGAGAACCTTGAGCTGTGGAAACATCGATGGGGGATCTTACTAAACCCGATGCCAGACACGGTTTATGAGGTTTCATATTTTCTGAGATTTTTATCTGATAAATAAAAATCACAGAATAATTTTATTATCCGTTGGACAATAAATACCGGTTTTTGTTAACTGTAACTTCTGTCTACTGATAATAAATTTGATACAGTGTTAATCATATTTTAGAGAACACTTTAATGACATCATGATGGTAACATCATCACCATGACATCACTTTGACTTTTCAAAAGGTGGAAGCTTAGTTTATTAGAGAAGCTTGGAGGAAGCTTCCTAGCACCTTCCTTTTGGCTTGTTGGAAAAGCCATATTTTCCTCTCTCCTCCTCTCCACCACACAATTTTGGGGGCTCTTTGTGGCCACTCATTTTATTCCATGCATTTACACAAAATACACTTAGGCCACATTTCATTTCATTTCAAATTTTGCTATCACTTTCTCTCTCTACCTTTCTCTCCTCTCACTTTTTCTCTCACATTTTCTTCTTCCTTCTTCCTCCTCTCTTCCACGGCTACACCCTCTGTTTCTCTCCCATGGATGCTTGAATTCAAGCTTTAGCTATGCTTGAATCTACAATTCCATTGAGGATATTTCTTTCTTGTTAAAATCACCTACAAGGAACTCACTTTTCTTCTCCATTCTCTCACCATCTCCATGGCCTTACCCCTCTAAACCACTCATCCATCTTCTTTAATTCCTTGATCTTGAATCTAGACACCATTCGAAGCAACTTTCATGTTGTGGCCATCACCAAAATCTACCATTTTCATTTTGTTCCATCAAGCTTCAAAGTTGGAGACTTTAAGGTAAAGTTCATAGCTTTTTCACCTTTCCTCCCCATTTTCGTGATTCTTGATCTCTTAGGTGATCAAGGGTTCCTTTTCTAAGCTTTGATGATGATTTTGGCAAGTTTTGATGTCCTTAGGGTTTTCTTGAAGGTGGAAAATGAAAATTAAGAACAAAGGAGCTTACTTTCTTGTGTTGTCTTCAATAGGTAAGAGGAGATTTACTCACTTCAACCTTTATTGGTAGTGAGGGAACCTTTGTGTGTTGTTGATGGAGAAATCCTCAAAGGATTGCTCTCTTTGCATGCTTATTTTTCATGTTATGTGTTTACTTGACTTATATGAAAGTGTTAGTTGTTTTGAATGCTTTGATGATGTTGGATTGCTTGGATTAGATGAATGGAAATTTGAGAGTGCCATGTATAAGCCATGTTGCGCAAAAGATTATTTTTATGATGAGCACTTTATTTTTAAGGCTAACGAGATATTGACATGTACTCCTTGATCATTCTCTCCAAATGTTTATGTCTAGCCCCATGGAGTAGGATTTTGGTACCATGTGCATGTGCATAGTGAGTTAGCATATCATCTGGCATTTACACGTTTACCCATTTTCATGATGATGAAACTGTTGTTCATTTATATGATGATTAGACTATTACTTTAAATGAGGTTATGATTATTTGAGCTATCTTGTTGTTTATTATCTGAGACTCTGTGACTGTTTCTTTTATTATATGTTACTATTCCTGTTTAATATTATTGCCTTGCTATGTGGCGTTCTGCGCCATTCTGTTTTCTTACTGTCGTATTGGTATTGAATGCTAGGTGTCTCACCTCTTTCCTGCATCCCTATATTTCTATTTTATATTTTATATTTGATTGGACTGGGTCGATTCATTATTTTCGATATGGCGTCTGGACGAGGTTTTTGGTTATGTACAGGTGTAACTTCATGGGGACATTGATGCTTAACTTGTTGACTAAGACTCTGAGTGTCACATATATATGGGGTTGCGGCTTTGTCTGCTAGTAGTACCTATCCCGGGGTTACTACTTTCCCCCTTTAGTGCTTTTGTACACGTTACCTTTTATTTGAATATGTAAGTACTATGTTTTGTGTTATCAGTGCTTTGTGTTATAGACAAATATATTATATATGAAATATGTTTTCCTTCAGTGTTTGTATAATTATGGTTGGGTACTAAGTATGTTTCATTCAGGGCTCATATTTTCTATTTATGTATAATGAAAAATTTTGAAAAGATTATTGTCGAGACTGTGACACTCTTAGATTTAGTGACTGTGGTGTAATGACGATTGTGCCGCAGTTATTAGATCTAGGGGTGTTACACCAACAACCTTAGAATAAATTATAAGATTCATCTAAATTCTTATTTCACTCATTTCTTAATTCTCCGTATCTGCTACACCTCAAACTGGTACTTAAACACTCACTCAATGTCCTTAAAAAAATTGAACTGACTTCATTTGTCCTCAAAATTTAACTATATACTCTTCCACATATTTGTGACTTAAAAATAAATTTTTCATTTTTATTTCCTTTGATTAAGCATTTATGTTATTTTCCTGAGTTAAAATAGTAATTTTGCACATTCGGTGTTGCGGTAAAGTGCCTAAATTAACTCAAAATATTACAAAATTTAGCAGACATGTTTCACAAGTATTATGATACCTCTATGACCATATACAAGTCTATCATGCTAAAAAAAGGTTATTACTATAGCCATTATTTTTCGTTTTCTACCACCCAGATAACAAATTATTGGTTTCACATAACAAATTATTGCTCGTGAATAACAGATTATTAGTTTCACATAACAAATTATTTGTGTTATCCGAAAACATTGTTTCACGTAAATAATAGATTATTGTGAAGCCATAATCATGCTACTGACTTGTTAAATAACCTTTTATGGACATTCCATAATCGGTTATTCCTTTTAAAACAACAAAAGGCATGCTAATAACTTTGACAAATAACCTGTTATGGTTTCTAGATAATCTGTTATTGATTTTAGATAATATGTTATTTGTTTCAGATAATCTGTTATTGAATTCAGATAATCTGTTATTTGGCTATCAAGAAAAAATGATTTCTAAAAGCTTTTGCAACCAAAGATTCCCAAAACAAGTCCAACCTTTCTAAAACAATTTTGCTCAAACTTGATGAATATTTTCACAAGTATTAAACAAGATTTTGTTACCAAGTGGCTTCCAGTACTCAAGAGGGGGGATGAATTGAGTATAAAATTTTTCGCAAAACCTCTTTTAATTAAAATACAAATATTGAAACTTATTAAATAAATGCACAGAAGAACCGAGATGAAGAAAGGAAATTTTAAGAACAGCAGAAAATAAATGTGCAATAAAATAAAATTGCGTAAAGTAAAGAGATCAAGAAGAGAGAAGCAGGCACAATATTTATCCTGGTTCAACCACTAACCCACTTGTGGTCTACGTCCAGTCCTCGAAACAATGTCCGAGATTTTCACTATGTATATAAGCTTCAATAGGTGCTTGCAACCATTACACAACAGAGCACATTTCACACACAGGAAAATTCTACCCTTGTGCTAAAGCCTTAGCCTGCAAGGATACCTCATCCTCAATACAATATATCAGAGAAAAAGATAAAGAAGAGAAACTCTCACTCAGAGTAAATTAACAAATTGAAGTGCTAATGGAGCTCTCACAGAAATATCTCAAAGTTTTAATCGAAAATAGAGCGTAGAAAATAATTTCACAAGATAGAGCAAGTAGAAAATAATTCAGAGTATCAGACACTTTTAGAGAGGACCCAAGGCTTCTATTTATAGAGAAAATTCGAAGAAACAACCGTTGGGGGTAATTAATACTCAATATTTCAAATATAATTTCCATATCAGTGTTCGTAAAACTCGTGTTTATTCGAATAGATGAAACCTCTATTCGAATAACACTATTTGTGACATCTTTGTAAAAAGCCAGCTGATATGGGTTATTCGAATAATCCTATGTTTATTCGAATAACTTTTTAACAAATAGTTTCTGAAAAACTTGGATTATTCGAATAGTTGCTGAGGTATTCGAATAACTCATTTGAGAGAAGCCTTTCTGGAGGTCCTATTATTCGAATAAACAATGGTTTATTCGAATAGCCTTTTAAGAAAACAGAAGCTCTCAGCAAAAGTTAAAATATATTATTCGAATAACTTAACTTGTTATTCGAATAGTAGATTTAGAAAACAGAAACAACTGAAGGACATTATTCGAATAGCAAGAACATGATTCGAATAAGGATTAAAAACAGAGGCTTGTAAAAAGTTTTATTTGAATGGAATAAGTTTTATTTGAATAAAACAATAAAAACCAATTTTGAATAAATCATTCCAAAAACACTTAAGTTTCTTTTTTTAAAAAAACAATATTTATTTTTCTTTCAAAACTGAGAGATATTAGAGTGAGCTCCATACAAAAAGATCCTAAGTCCTAAAGTTATTCTTATGCAATCTTGGACTTGGTCTTTCTATCATCTTCATTTTAGTCTTCACGTTTGTTATCATCAAAACAAATCTCCAAAGACATATGTCTAATTACATTCTCCCCCTTTTTGATGATGACAAACTATCAATGAGAAAAGAATTAGTACATATAATTGGAATTCACAAAGAGGTATAAAAGCTTACTCTCCTCTTTAAATATAAGAGGTAATGTATATCAGATATGTGCGCAACTCCTTTTTTCATTTTGAATCCAACCTCGTTTTAAGTTTACCTGTCTTTTCTCAATTCAAATATCTGTCTTGTCAATTAAACTCAAATAAATATTTCTCCCCCTTTTGTCATGAGAAAAAAGGAGGGGCAAGTCCCATGGCATAAACAGATATCTAGATGTAAAGAATAGGAAATAGAAATAACTGTAAGACATACTCAGATAAATGTAAGATAATATACTTTATATATTCATTAATCAAAAAGTGATGCAAATACAGAGGCCAGAAACAACTCCAAATAAAGCACAAACAAAAACAAGGATCCTAAGATCTAAACAACTTCTAAAAGAGAAAATCCGGAGGCGGTGGTGAAGAAGCTAGTGCAGGAGCAGGTAAAGCAGCAACCTCACGTTCAACACCTTCTATTCTATCAAAAAGAATAGAGAAGGTATGTTCCATGTATGCTCGGTTATCATGCAAGGTGGCCATGATCTGCTCTAAGGTAACTGGAGCAGGAGCAGCAGCAGGTGCATCAGTAGAGGCAGTAGGTGCAGTAGGGGCTTCAGCAGGGTCAAACTCATCCTCAGTAACCTCATCCGGGTACACCCAGCCTTCATCGATTTAGACCATCTTCATTTTGCGTAGAGTGAAGGAGCCAAAGACATTATGATGGGATAAGGCAATGGCTCGCTCAGTCACTAAGACTTGAGGATACTTGCAGAGCAAGGAAGTGATGAGGATCCCATAGGGCAAGTCTGATTTTTCCTTACCCTTGGCACGCATCATATGTTTCATGATAAACACAGGCCACTTTATCTTGTGACCTTTCTTCAAGATCCAGAGCATGAAGATGTCGTCTTCACTGAGGTATGTGTTGTTCCCACCACGGGGAGCCAGAATGTGAGCAAATACATAATGCAGAAGCCTATCTTGGCTCTTCAGCATGCCACCCTTGAGACCTCTGTCAGGCAAGGCTAGACCAAGCTTCAGCAGGTCCTCAATTGTCCGAATCTTGTTGAACTCCTCAAGGAAAGGGTTGTTGCCATCTTCAACTATTATACCTTCGAACTGTAACCCAAACAAATGTGAATGCTTATGTCTTGAAGCATACCAAATAAGTTTTTGATGATAACAAAGTCAAGATGAAGACCAAGATCTAAAGATGAAGACCAAGACCAAAAGAAGAAGACCAAGATCAAAGAGGCATATTAGATATAGGTCTTAGAACATCAATGTGAAATGCTCTCAAGGTATCTCAATTATATTCAAATGATTTTTCAAAGATCTCATAAATTAACTTGTTTTTCAAAGTTCATATTTTAAAGAAATGTTGATTTCAATCTTGAATTATGTTAAACATTTGCAAATCTTGGTTAGTCCAAGTTCCCCAATGATAAAAATGGCCTGGTGACTTAATTGGGATTGAAAAATGAGTTTAAAGTATAGTGTAATCGATTACCAATGTTTAGTAATCGATTACAAGCTAAACAGAAGCCGTGTAATCGATTACACCATCCATGTAATTGATTACCATGTTCCCAGAAATCCAAGAACACGTTCAAAGGGCCATGTAATCGATTACATCAATATTGTAATCGATTACCATGAAGTCAGAGGGCGTGTAATCGATTACACATGTCTTGTAATCGATTACCACAAACACAGAAAGCCAAGAACACGTTCTAACTATCATGTAATCGATTACCAGAACCCTGTAATCGATTACCAGCATTCTGACATGCCCAATGACTATATTTTCTTGGCATTTAATGTTGCCACAAAAGCCCCTAACGGCTCTATTGATCTAAAAACTTATAAATACACTTCTTGGGCCATCATTTGTGGCTAATCAACAATTGAGAAACATCTTTCAATCACTCTAATCCGAGAATCATCATTAAATCTCTTTTGCTTTATTTTTGTATATATTTGAGATATTCTCTAAGAGCATCATAGGGCTTCAATTTGTGTAATCTACTCTTGTGAGAGTTTCATCTTGTAAACACTTTGATTATTTGTAAAGAGGGTGAGGTATCCCTCTAGAGAAAAGAGAGTGAGGTATCTCTCAAAGTTTGTAAAGGGTAAGGTATCCCTTGTTGAAGGTGAGGTATCCTTCAAAGGTTGTAAAGGGGGTGAGGTATCCCTGGTTTGAGGCTCAAGCTCAAGGGTGAAGCATCCTAAGGAGTTGAGTGCTCTTTTGTGTAAAGGTTTTCAAGCACCCGTTCAAGCTTGAAGTTTAGTGAAAAATCTCGAGTGGTTTGCTTGAGGACTGGACGTAGGTCACAAGGGGTGGCTGAACCAGGATAAATGTTGTGTTTGTTCTTCTCAACTCTATCTCTTCTTTGTGTTTTAATTATATATGCTTGAGTTGAGTTTGATATCTTGTTTTGCTTGGCTTCTTTCTATCTTAGGTTGTTTATTTATGAGTGAAGTATTCAATCTCATTTATCCATTCACCTCAATCATCCAATAGCTTCAACGAAAATTGTCAATCAAATGTTTTGTGAAAGATTTACGAAAATATTCTACATACTCAATTCACCCCCTCTCTTGAGTATTGAGGCCACTTGGTAACAAGTGGTATCAGAGCTAGGCTCTTGTGTAAAGAGCTTAGCAGCTTCAAGAGAAAGTGATGGCCTCTTCAAATGATTTTTCTGAAAGTTCTTCTCTTTATAGACCTCCCATTTTCAATGGGGATGGGTATGCTTATTGGAAAGAAAGAATGAAAATTTTTATTGAAGCTATTGACTTAGATGTGTGGGATACTATTGAAAATGGTCCTTTTGTCCCCACACAAGTTGTAAATGGTGTAAGGATTAATACACCAAGAAGTGAATGGACGGATGATGATAAAAAGAAGGTCCAATATAATTTGAGAGCCAAAAACATCATTACCATTGCTTTGGGGTATGATGAGTTCTTTAGAGTCTTAAATTGTAAATCTGCCCAAGAAATGTGGGACACCTTACAAGTAACTCATGAGGGTACTAGTGAAGTGAAAAGATCAAGGATAAATACTCTCACTCATGAGTATGAACTTTTTAGAATGAACCAAGGTGAAAGCATTCAAGAAATGCAAAAACATTTCACACATATTACAAATCATCTTGCTTCATTGGGAAAGACTTTTCCTAATGAAGATCTTATTAACAAAGTGTTGAGATGTTTGAGCAGGGATTGGCAACCTAAAGTGACGGCTATTTCAAAATCAAGAAATCTAGTAACTATGACCTTAGCCACACTTTTTGGAAAGCTTCAAGAGCATGAGTTGGAGCTGAATAGACTCAATCAAAATAAGAAGCATGACAAGAAGGAAAAGAAGGGAATTGCTCTCAAGATCACCTCCTCCTTGATCAATGATGATGATGATGATGATGGAGATGGCTTGGAAATTAGTAAAGAGAATCTTGGCCTACTAGTAAAGAAATTCGGAAGATTCTTCAAGAAGAATGAAGATCAAAGAAGACCTCCATTTCCCTCAAAGAATGCCTATCACAAAGGGGAAGGAACCTCAACCACTCCTAAATGCTATGAATGTGGAGAATTAGGATACATGAAGATGGAGTGCCCAATCTATCAAAGAAAAGTGGAGAAGTATGAGAAGAGGTACTCAAGGGAAAAGAAAGAAAGAAGAGCCTACATAGCTTCGGATGAAAATGACATGGATTCAACCGATAGTTCAGACAATGAGAAAGCCAATCTATGTTTCATGGCTAGAGGAGAAGATGAAGATGAAGATGACATAGAGGTAACATCCTCAAATTTTGAATCAAATTCTTCTCCTTCCTATGATGAATTGCAAGATGCATTTGAAGAATTGCATAATGAATCTATGAGACTTGCAAAACTTGTTTTATCATCCAAGAAAATAATTTCCTCTTTTGAAAACAAAATCTCTATTTTAAACAAGGAAATTGAGGAACTTAAAATTGAAAATGAAACTCTTGGACTCATTGATGCTAATTCCTCATGCATGACATGTTCTTTACTTGATAATGCATCTACATCCTTTTCTTGCTCATCATGTAAAAATTTTGAAAAGGAAATTGAAGATTTGAAAAATACTCTTTCAAAATTTACCCTTGGAAGAGATAATCTGAACATATTGCTTGGGAATAAAAAATGTGTGTTTCAAAAGGCTGGTTTAGGGTACAATCCCAAAAATCAACAAAAACTTTACAAGAATTTCTTTGTTCCCTCAAGTTCATCAACAAGTCCTTTTATAAAGTGTTTTCATTGTGGCAAGAAAGGACATAGTGCATCAACTTGTAATGTGAGGAAGAATATCAATAACAAGATTGGAACTAAAATAGTTTGGATCCCTAAGGGCACCTTGCCTAACACTAACACACAAGGACCCAAGAGAATTTGGGTACCAAAAGCCAAAAATTGAAGTGTGTTATAGGTGTGCTTGAAGGCCAAGAACGGACTTTGGAATATCAAAAGTGGCTGCTGCAAGCACAAGATCAGAAATTACTCCAAGTTCTCTTCCTTGTCTCCAAGAAGCTTGGACTTGCAATCTTTGGATAAGTGGAGACTTGTTCTATGCCTTAACTTGTTTTAAAATTGTATTTTTTTTCTAAGCTTTATATCTTGAAAATATCTTTATATGTAATAATATGCTGGATAAGTTCATTTCTTGTTTGAAATAGCATATTTGATATGAAACATCTTTGAACTTGGTATATTAGATCAATCATGCATCTAAACTCCTGCTGCACAATTTTGATGCATAATTTTCTGCATAATCTCATTTCTGTTGCATAAAATGCAATTTTTCTGCATAATGCATGATTCCTCTACATAATCTGTTTTCCTGCTGCATAATCTGAAATTTGCTGCTTAATATAGTGTTTTTACTGCACAACCACCTTGATTTAATCAATTGTGAATCGAATACTGACTTGAGCGTCGGAGGTTCCCCTTTAGCTATTTTGCAGGTACTACATCATGCCAATGATCCTCAAAAAGCTTAAAAACTTCACCAATCCACCGACATGATGTAATTCTTGGTAAAAGTAGCAAATTTGCATGATTATGTATTTTGGATCACAATCTGGTTGAATTATATGCCTACATGATGTTTGAAATTGATTTGGAATGCTTTGGGACAAATTTGAAAGGTTTAAAATTGATCCTTCTCTGTTTGAAATGCAAAAACTGAGTTTTAGTAAACTGGTAATCGATTACAATACCTTTGTAATCGATTACAAAGGCTCTGCCAAGCGTTCTAAGCTAAGTCAGAAAGCAGGTAATCGATTACACCTCCAATGTAATTGATTACAACAATTCCAGAAGGCATGTAATCGATTACACCACATATGTAATTGATTATCGAGAATCCAGAACATGCGTAATCGATTGCATAGACATTGTAATCGATTACACAGGGTTTTAAAAGGCAAAAATTCATGGGACATACATTTTATCTGTCATCAAACTTTGTCATGATGATTCCTTGCTTGTATACTATCTAACCCTATTTGCTCTTGAATATGACTCTGAATTCTATTGGCATAAATGATAAATACTACCCAAGATTTAATTTTCATATGCATTTGCCATTGGTATCACATATTGTTGTGCTAAACCGTTCATACTCTGATATTGATCATGTTGGGCTGAAATGATTATATAATATGAATGCTTATGTTGTTTTGATAATGCCAACGGGGGAGAGATTAGTGAAATATGTTGCAAGTGTACGAGGGAGCTTTATGCTTTTACATGAAAATCATTTATCCTATCTCATGCATACATTACGGGGGGAGAGTTGCGCTTAATCTCTGATAAATAAATAAATGCAAATATTTCTCTATTTTCAATGCTTACTTTGTCATCATAAAAAAAAGGGAGAATGTGAATGCTTATGTCTTAAGCATATCAAATAAGTTTTTGATGATAACAAAGTCAAGATGAAGACCAAGATCTAAAGATGAAGACCAAGACCAAAAGAAGAAGACCAAGATCAAAGAGGTATATTAGATATAGGTCTTAGAACATCAATGTGAAATGCTCTCAAGGTATCTCAATTATATTCAAATGGTTTTTCAAAGATCTCATAAATCAACTTGTTTTTCAAAGTTCATATTTTAAAGAAATGTTGATTTCAATCTTGGATTATGTTAAACATTTGCAAATCTTGGTTAGTCCAAGTTCCCCAATGATAAAAATGGCCTGGTGACTTAATTGGGATTGAAAAATGAGTTTAAAGTATAGTGTAATCGATTACCAATGTTTAGTAATCGATTACAAGCTAAACAGAAGCCGTGTAATCCATTACACCATCCATGAAATTGATTACCATGTTCCCAGAAATCCAAGAACACGTTCAAAGGGCCATGTAATCGATTACATCAAAATTGTAATCAATTACCATGAAGTCAGAGGGCGTGTAATCGATTACACACGTCTTGTAATCGATTACCACAAACCCAGAAAGCCAAGAACACGTTCTAACTGTCATGTAATCGATTACCAGAACCTTGTAATCGATTACCAGCATTCTGACATGCCCAACGGCTATATTTTCTTGGCATTTAATGTTGCCACAAAAGCCCCTAACGGCTCTATTGATCTTAAAACTTATAAATACACTTCTTGGGGCATCATTTGTGGCTAACTAACAATTGAGAAACATCTTTCAATCACTCTAATCCGAGAATCATCATTAAATCTCTTTTGCTCTGTTTTTGTATATATTTGAGATATTTTCTAAGAGCATCATAGGGCTTCAATTTGTGTAATCTACTCTTGTGAGAGTTTCATCTTGTAAACACTTTCATTATTTGTAAAGGGGGTGAGGTATCCCTCTAAAGAAAAGAGAATGAGGTATCTCTCAAAGTTTGTAAAGGGTAAGGTATCCCTTGTTGAAAGTGAGGTATCCTTCAAAGGTTGTAAAGGGGGTGAGGTATCCCTCTAGTGAAAAGGGTGAGGTTTCCCTGGTTTGAGGCTCAAGCTCAAGGGTGAGGCATCCCAAGGAGTTGAGTGCTCTTTTGTGTAAAGGTTTTCAAGCACCCGTTCAAGCTTGAAGTTTAGTGGAAAATCTCGAGTGGTTTGCTTGAGGACTGGACGTAGGTCACAAGGGGTGGCTGAACCAGGATAAATCTTATGTTTGTTCTTCTTAACTCTATCTCTTCTTTGTGCTTTAATTATATATGCTTGAGTTGAGTTTGATATCTTGCTTTGCTTGAATTCTTTCTATCTTGGGTTATTTATTTATGAGTGAAGTATTCAATCTCATTTATCCATTCACCTCAATCATCCAATAGCTTCAATGAAAATTATCAATCAAACATTTTGCGAAGATTTACGAAAATATTCTACTTACTCAATTCACCCCCCTCTTGAGTATTGAGGCCACTTGGTAACAACAGAGTCTGCCAGTCCTGCGGAATGATAATGATGTCCTGATTGTAGACTTCGGTGAGGAGGTTCTGGCCATCAATTGCCAAATTGTAGAAGAACATCTTTACCTGAGAGGGGTAGAGCGTAGCCCGGTGGGAACAGAGTTGTAGGACCCCCTAGTTTTGCAACAGAGACCAAAAATCGAAGCCTCTGTGCTGCTGAAAGAAAGGAAGGTCAAGATATTTGGGCTGAACGAGGTTATGCTTTCAGAAGTGCATAATGAAGCGGCCACGTTGCTCTTCGTTGGAGGAGAGCCTTCGCAGGTTAAGCGGGTTGTTGCAAGGATCAATCTTTGTGCGAGGACGCTTGCTGGAAGAAGAGGCCATGGAGTTTGAAGGTTTGGAAGAGAGAAAAATGGCAGGGAGATGGTGGAGGGGAGGCAGGAGAGAAAGAGACGTATAAGATGATAAAAGAGAATATGGGAATGAAAACGGTTGGGTGCGTAGGTCAATTTAAAGGAGGCCCGTGTTTATTCGAATAAATGAAGGTTTATTCGAATAAACCTTGCATAGAAGCTGAAAGATAGGTGTTTGAACGAAGATCTCTGCTAGGGTTTATTCGAATAGAGAGAGTTTCTATTCGAATAAAGTAACTGAGAAAGCCAAGTGTTTTGGCATTTTAACAAGTTTTATTCGAATAACATAGGAGTTTATTCGAATAAACAGAAAGCAATCAGTCAAGGCTGATAAAACAAGGCTCTGGTTATTCAAATAGCCTGAGTTTTATTCGAATAGACAGAGGGCAGAGATTAAGACTGATAAACTAAGGGTTCTGGTTATTCGAATAAAGAAAGATTTATTCGAATAGACAGAGAGCACAACAAACACATGATTGATATAGAAGCCAGTTTATTCGAATAAACTAAGTGTTATTCAAATAAATCTGATATCCAACACATCATTTGATGAGCTTTAAGGAACTTTATTCGAATAAAAGTTTGTTTATTTGAATAAAACTAACAAAAGTATAGTAAAGCATACATTCAGAAAGCAAGATAAAGTATATATCCATGTGATTTAAAGAATCAAGAGAGATAGAGGCAATATTAAGCAGTAAAGACATGCAATCATATATTGGATTGATTAATTATGCCCAATTCTCCTCTAATATAAAAGAATGCTTCTTTTGCTAAGGGTTTAGTGAAGATATCTACAAGTTGCTTAGATGGTTCAACAAACTCAAGAATGCAATCCACTTTTTGTACATGATCTCTGATAAAGTGATGTCTTATCTCTATATGCTTTGTTCTGGAATGCAGAATGAGATTCTTAAATATATTTATTGCACTAGTGTTATCACATCTTATCAGGATATGATCAAGCTGAAGACCATAGTCTAAAAGTTATTGCTTCATCTATAGGATTTGAGCACAATAACTCCCGGCTGCAACATATTTAGCCTCAGCGGTAGACAGAGCCACACTATTTTGTTTCTTGCTATGCCAAGAAACTAAAGAATTACCAAGCAAGTGGCATGTCTCACTAGTACTCTTTCTATCCAATTTGCACCCAGCAAAATCAGAGTTGGAATAGCCTATTAGGCTACATGAGGCACCCTTAGGGTACCACAAGCCCATTTGTGAAGTGCCTACTAGGTATTTCATTATTCGTTTAATAGCACTTAAATGAGATGCCTTAGGGTTTACCTGATATCTAGCACACATGCATACACTAAACATAATATCTGGCCTATTAGCAGTAAGATAAAGGAGAGATCCAATCATACCTCTATATTTCATTATTTCTATTGATTTATCTCTTTCATCTTTGTCCAAATAGCAAGAAGTACCCATTGGAGTGGCCATGTGTTTAGCGTTTTCCATTTCGAACCTTTTGAGCAATTCCTTACAGTATTTGGTTTGACTTATGAATGTTCCTTCGTTTGTTTGCTTGATTTGAAGTCCGAGGAAGAAATTCAGCTCTCTCATCATCGACATTTCAAATTCATTCTGCATTGTCTTAGCAAATTCTTTGCAAAGGGATTCATTAGTAGCACCAAAAATAATATCATCCACACATACTTGCACAAGAAGAATATCATGCTTTTTGTTTTTAATGAAAAGGGTAGTATCGACTTTTTCTCTTGAAAAACCATTTTCTAAAAGAAACTTACTCAACCTTTCATACCAAGCTCTAGGAGCTTGCTTTAAACCATATTAAGCCTTTTTAAGTTTAAAAACATGGTTGGGTAGTTCGTGATTTTCAAAACCTGGAGGTTGTTCAACGAATACCTCCTCTTGAATAAAGTCATTTAGAAAAGCACTTTTAACATCCATTTGATATAATCCGAAATCCATGATGCAAGCATAAGCAAGTAGCATTCTAATAGCTTCTAATCTAGCTACAGGTGCATAGGTTTCTTCATAGTCTATTCTTTCTTCTTGATTATAACCTTTAGCGACCAGTCTAGCTTTGTTTCAAGTTATTAACCCATTTTCATCAAGTTTGTTTCTAAAATCCCATTTAGTGCCAATTATTGGGTGATCATTAGGCCTAACAACTAATTCCCAAACTTGATTTCTTTCAAATTGATTTAATTCCTCATGCATAGCTAAGATCCAATTTTCATCATCAAAAGCTTCAATTATATCTTTAGGTTCAATTTGAGAAACAAAAGCTAAGTGATTACAAGCATTTCTAAGAGAATTACGAGTACTTACGCCTTTAGATACATCACCTATTATTTGATCAAGAGAATGATATTTTGAAGTCCGCCATTCTTTGGGAACTTCTAAAGCTTGTGAATCCTCTTGTCTTTGTTTATCTTCTTGCTCCTTGATTTCTTTTTCTTTGCTATCCAAATGTGTTTTAGCTAAGACTTCTGCAACATCATCAATAACACGATCCTTTCTTGATCCATTTGGGTCAGTTTCATTAAATGCAACATGTATAGATTCTTCAATAGTCATATTTCTTTTATTATATATACGGAAAACCTTACTATGATTTGAATAACCAAGAAATATACCTTCATCAGACTTAGCATCAAACTTACCTAGGTTATCTTTTTCATTATTTAAAGCAAAACATTTGCATCCAAAAACATTAAAATGTGAAACATTTGGCTTTCTTCCCTTGTATAATTCATATGGGGTTTTCTTTAAAATAGGCCTTATAAGGGCCCTGTTCATTACATAACAAGCTGTACTTACAGCATCCGCCCAAAAATACTTAGGAAGAGCAGCCTCATTAAGCATAGTTCTTACCATTTCTTCTAAAGAATGATTTTTTCTTTCTACAACTCTATTTTGTTGCGGAATTCTAGGGGCAAAGAAATTATGATTAATGTCATGTTCATTATAATAATTTTCAAAAACAGTGTTTTGAAATTTGCCACTATGATCACTTCTTACAGAAGAAATTTGAAAACCTTTTTCATTTTGAATAACTTTGGCAAGTCTTTTAAAAGCTAGAAATGCATCATTTTTATTTGCAAGAAATAAAGTCCATGTAAACCTAGAAAAATCATCCACAATCACTAAAGCATAGTAATTCCCACCAAAGCTCATAGTTCTAGAAGGTCCAAATAGATCCATGTGCAAAAGTTGTAAAGGTCTAGTAGTTGAAATAATATTTTTTGCTTTAAAAGAGACCTTTATTTGTTTACCCTTTTGACATGCATCACATAATTTATCTTTTACAAAATTAAGCTTGGGTAGTCCAATTACTAGCTCTTTAGAGACCAACTTCTTTAAGTGATCTATGTGAATGCGTGCAATTCTCCTATGCTATAACCATGAATCATCATTCTTACTTAAAAGACATTTCGCATCATTTGAAGATATATCATCAAGACTAATCATATAAATGTTGTTTACTCTATGACCAATGAATTTAACATGCTTATCATTTTTATCTTCAATTATACAACAATTTGAATAAAAAATTACCCTATTTTCTTTATCACATAATTGACTAATACTAAGCAAGTTATGTTTCAAACCTTCAACAAGCAATACATTATCAATAGAGAAATTAGGACTCTTACCTACTTTGTCGATTCCAAAAATCTTTCCTTTGTTATTATCTCCATATGTTACATGTCCATGAGTTTTGGGAACAAGGAAAGAGAATTTTGAGTTGTCTCCGATCATGTGCTTGGAGCATCCACTATCGAGGTACTAATTTGAGCTCTTTGCCTTCAAGCACACCTACAACACAATTTTAATTTTTAACCTTTGGTACCCAAATTTTCTTGGGTCCTTGAACGTTAGTTGTGGGTATTGTTCCCTTTGGGACCCAAACCATTTTTGTTCCAACCTTTGTATTAATATTTTTCCTTGCATTGCAAGTTGATGCATTGTGACCCTTCTTCCCACAATAAAAACATTTAATAAATGTGCTACTAGAAGTACATGAATAAACAAAGAAATTTTTATAAGATTTATGCTAATTTTTTTTGTTATAACCAATTCCAGCTTTTTCAAAAACAACCCTTTGTTTTCCTAATATGATATTTAAATTATCTCTTCCGAGAGTGAATTTAGCAAGAGTATTCTTTAAATCTTCAATTTCTTTTTCAAGCAAATGACATGAAGAACAAGACGAAGAAGTAGAAGCATGTGAGGAATAAGATGAGCATGCATCGATAATTCCCAAAGTTTCATTTTTCAATTTTTAATTCTTCAATCTCTTTATTTAAAATAAGAATTTGATTTTCTAGATAAGAGATTGCTTTCTTAGAAGAAGAAATTTGTTTTGTGAGTTTTAAAGATTCGTCATGCAACTCTTCAAAGGCATCTTATTACTCATCATAAGAAGGCAGTAAAGTAGTATTAGAACTTACCTCATTTTCGCTTTCTTCTTTTTCTCCTTTGGCCATGAGACATAGTTGAGCTTCTACACTATCTAAGATGTTAGTTGAATCCATGTCGTTTTTATCCCATGTTATGTAGGCTTTTCTTCCTTTTCTTTTCTTGAAGGGCTTCTTTTCAAATCTCTCTTTCTTCTTTTGGTAAACTGGGCATTCCATTTTCATGTGACCAGGTTTGCCACATTCATAGCAAGTTGAAGTTGATGAAACTCCTTCGCCTTTGTAATAAGTCTTCTTCGGAGGGAAGGGAGGTCTTCTTTATGTTCCTTTTTTCTTGAGAAATTTACCAAATTTTTTAACTAACAGACTAAGATTCTCCTCGTTTACCTCAATGTTTTCTGAACCTTCTTCATCTTCTTCATCATCATTGTCGATTGTTGAGGAAGTGGCTTTGAGCGCTATCCCCTTTTTCTTTTTATCATTTTCTTCGCTTTGACTTAATCTGCTCAGTTCTAGTTCATGCTTATGAAGCTTTCCAAAGAGGGTAGCCAGGGACATTGTTGACAGGTCCCTCGATTCTGATATGGCTATTACTTTGGGTTGCCAAATCCTGCTAAGACATCTCAACACTTTGTTAATCAAATCTTCATTAGAAAAACTTTTTCCTAAAGATGCAAGATGATTAACTATGTGGGTAAACCTCTTTTGCATTTCTTGAATGCTTTCTCCTTAGTTCATTCTGAATAATTCATATTCACAAGTTAGAGAATTGATTCTCGACCTCTTTACTTTACTAGTACCCTCATGGGTAACTTGCAAAGTGTCCCACATTTCTTTAGCAGTTTTGCAATTTGAAATTCTAAAAAACTCATCATATCCCAAAGCAGTAGTAATAATATTTTTTGCTTTTAAATTATGTTGGACTTTTCTTTTGTCCTCATCAGACCATTTATTTCTTGATGTTTCGATCCTTACGCCATCGACCTCATGCGCAGGTATAAAAGTGCCATTTTCGACAGCATCCCATACATCTAGATTAATAGCTTCGATGAAGATTGTCATTCTTTCCTTCCAATATGCATAACCATCCCCATTGAAAAAGGGTGGTCGGTTTCTGGAAGATCCTTCTGAAAAACCATTTGAAGAAGCCATGTTCTCTTGAAGCTGCTAAGCTCTTTATACAAGAGTCTAGCTCTGATACCACTTGTTACCAAGTGGCTTCCAGTACTCAAGAGGGGGATGAATTGAGTACAAAATTTTTCGCAAAACCTCTTTTAATTAAAATACAAATATTGAAACTTATTAAATAAATGCACAGAAGAACCGAGATGAAGAAAGGAAATTTTAAGAACAACAGAAAATAAATGTGCAATAAAATAAAATTGCGTAAAGTAAAGAGATTAAGAAGAGAAAAGTAGGCACAATATTTATCCTGGTTCAACCACTAACCCACTTATGGTCTACGTCCAGTCCTCGAAACAATGTCCGAGATTTTCACAATGTATACAAGCTTCAATAGGTGCTTGCAATCGTTACACAATAGAGCACTTTTCACACACAGGGAAACTCTACCATTGTGCTAAAGCCTCAGCCTACAGGGATACCTCACCCTTACACAAACCTTAGAGGGATACCTCACCCTCAATAGAATATATCAGAGAAATAGATAAAGAAGAGAAACTCTCACTCAGAGTAAATTAACTAATTGAAGTGCTAATGGAGCTCTGACAGAAATATCTCAAAGTTTTAATAAAAAATAGAGCGTAGAAAATAATTTCACAGGATAGAGCAAGTAGAAAATAATTCAGAGTGTCAGACACTTTTAGAGAGGACCCAAGGCTTCTATTTATAGAGAAAATTCGAAGAAACAGCCGTTGGGGGTAATTAATACTCAATATTTCAAATATAATTTCCATATCAGTGTTCGTAAAACCTGTGTTTATTTGAATAGATGAAACCTCTATTTAAATAACACTGTTTGTGACATCTTTGTAAAAAGCTAGCTGATATGGGTTATTCGAATAACCTTAAGTTTATTCGAATAACATTTTAATAAACAGTTTCTGAAAAACTTGGATTATTCGAATAGTTACTGAGTTATTCGAATAACTCATTTGAGAGAAGCCTTTTTGGAGGTCCTATTATTCGAATAAATGGTTTATTCGAATAGCCTTTTAAGAAAACAGAAGCTCTTAGCAAAAATTAAAATATATTATTCGAATAACTTAACTTGTTATTCGAATAGTAGATTTAGAAAACAGAAACAACTGAAGGACATTATTCGAATAGCAAGAACATTATTCGAATAAGGATTAAAAATAGAGGCTTGGAGAAAGTTTTATTTGAATGGAATAAGTTTTATTTGAATAAAACAATAGAAACCAATTTTGAATAAATCATTCCAAAAACACTTGAGTTTCTTTTTTTAAAAAAACAATATTTATTTTTCTTTCAAAACTGAGAGATATTAGAGTGAGCTCTATATAAAAAGATCCTAAGTCCTAAAGTTATTCTTATGCGATCTTGGACTTGGTCTTTCTATCATCTTCATTTTAGTCTTCACGCTTGTTATCATCAAAACAAATCTCCAAAGGCATATATCCAATTACAAATTTTTCATAGAGATTTAAGTTGAATAAAAATGAGATATGAGCTTAGTATGATTCTTCTTTACCTTTACACAAGATCTAAGTCCTATAAGCAAAACTTGAAGATCCTTGGGACTTGATCTTTGCATAACCATTTCTTTCTTATTTGTTATCATCTAAACCATTGTCATTGTCAATGCTAATTACAGGAGTTAGCCGCCATGTTTGCAATTAAATCTCTAGCAATAGTTGGGGTTTTATCAACTAATGCACCTCCACTAGCAGCATTAATCATGCTTTTGTCCATAGGGAACAATCCCTTATAGAAATACTGAATCAATAGTTAGTCACTAATCTGATGGTGTACGCAGCTTGCACACAATTTCTTGAACCTTTCTCAATACTAATGTAGAGTCTCTCCAAAATTTTGCCTTATCCCAAATATATCTTTTTTGATAGCAGCAGCTCTGGACGCAGGGAAAAACTTCTCCAGGAAAAGCCTTCTCATGTCATTCCAACTAGTCACAGAACCAAGTGGAAGACAATATAATCAATCATTGGTTGCATCAGTAAGGGAGAAAGGGAAGGCTAACAACTTGATGTGCTCCTCAGGAATGGCTTGTGGTTTTATGGTGGAAATACCACATGAAACTCCTTCAGATGCTTGTGAGGATCTTCACCTACAAGACAATGGAACTTTAGCAACAAGTGTATTAATCCACATTTAAGTTCAAAATTAGCATTTAAATTGGGATACTGAATACATAGAGGTTGATAATTGACATCACTGGCTGCCAGTTCTTTAAGGGTTCTATTATGTACATTATCACCCATGTTTGCATTATTTTTATTTTCAGTCCTAGTTTCAGTTTCAGTATGTATGTTACCAGCCATGGTTGCAGGATTGCTTATAGTCTCAAGTTTAGTTTTAGTTTCAATTTCAACTTCAGTATTGCCTTCAATCTCAGAAAATATCCACTCACTAAGCCTACGAGCCCTATCAAGTACATGCAAAGCTCCCTCAATGTTAGGATCAATGTTCAACAAATAACCACTAGACGACACAAGTTATGCACAATGGAAAATGTAACACCCTAATGAGGATGTCACATTTCGGAATAATTAAAATAGACATTACCCAAGTTGTAAATCATTTCTTAATATATAATAATATAAGTTGTAAAACTTTCTTTTTGAACTTTATATTATAAAATAAAATAAACAAAACATGAAATAAAACAAACCATTAAATACACACCATAATTATACGTATGATTTTGTTTTTAATAGGTACAAATAATTTACACACTACAAACTATTTAATAAAACCGTAAACTATTTGGTTTAAAGCAAACCATAAACTAGCCCAAGTATAACATTAAAAGTTCGGATCCTCCGAAAGATCCTCCTCTAGGAGATCATCAGAAGACAGAAAACTTCGGTAAAACCATACTGAGTCACAATCAATCCAAATGATATGGATGATCTCGAGGCTCGCCCTCCTCACACTGCTTGTTCAGTTGCTGCTCCTCCTCCGGGTACAAACAATCTAGAGGCTGCTCCTCTACCACTTCCTCTTCCTCAAAATCTTTACGGAACATAATAAATAATACAAAAAAATTACATATAAAGAGGTGAGACAATCTACATCATTACCAGCATAGCAGTAAAGAAAACGACAGTACAAACAGATATCACAATTAATATAATAATCCATATTATCACATCATACATAATATCTCAAATTACTGTAAACAAACACATTATGATGTAGATCATATATGCAAATGTACACAGATTTATTCCTACTCCATGGAGCTAAACACAATAACATTAGAGAGAATGATCCGAAAGACCTGTCCATACATCAGGCTGCCCCAGCCAAATATTACACAGTCATACGTCGTGTAGTTAGTACACAGTCAAAATATCATGCACAACAGGCATTGTACCAGACAGTCTTCACAAGATCTTGATTAAGAATAGTGTTTGTCGAGATCGCTAGTGTGTTGCCCGTTACCATGGCCCAGAGGAGCTACTAACTATCCATATGTGGAATTCTCCACACATTAACGCCTCCAAGTTCACTCAATGAACCACACTACGCCTATCACACCCCCAACACGGTGTAATTCATCTCGTCAGCTAATCGCCAATTCCAACCAAATTGACACATCTCTCAATGCGTGTATATGAACCATAATTACACAAATACCCTTTTTATCGATATTTCCAAATATAATGAGCCATAATTACAGAAATACCCTTATTATTAATATTTTCCAATTGAATAAACCATAATTACATAATTACCTTCATTATCAATATAATGAGTCATAATTACATAATTACCCTCATTATCAATATTTTCAAATACAGTACGTCTCCACTTGACAGTACTATTTCCCAACATATCCGGGTCTACCACTTTGGCCTGATAGTAAAATTACTGTTCTTCTCAGTCGCGTAAATATTTTATTGCGTTTTCACAATCGCGTCCCCTTTTTCAAACGTTTTCAAATCGCGTAAATATTTTCTGACTTTTTTAAATTCACGTAGTGTTTTTAAATCATTTTCTCAATCGCGTAGTTTAAAAATCATTATATTAAATACGCGTAAGGTATTTCTAATACTTTTCAACTATGTAAAATATTTCTTTACGTTCTAAATTATATTTTGAGTTTTCCTCCATTATATATTTATTTTCTAAATTTATTTTGAGTTTTCCTTCTTAATCATTACTAATATTTACATCTCGAAACTTGCTAACGTGCTTCAAAATCCAAAAGGTGAGCTATACGTTGTATTTTTCAAGTGTTCATTATATTTCTCATTCATACTTAATTTTTCTAATTAAGTTTTTAAAATAACTTCACTTATTTTATTCTCTAAAATCCCTTAAAATTGAATTCTCTTTAATTTAATTACATAGTCTACACTTAGCAAAATAATTTTAGATCAAAGGTATCACAAAGGCATGTTTGCCGAAATTTACTATATCCTCCATAAATCATCCTTAATTTATTTTCCACTATCTAAGTCCTTGTAAAAATCATTGATCCAATTAAATTAATTCATCCTTACCTTAGAAAAATATTTGAGAACATTTTGGTCCTCTTTGAAATGATGAAGTCGTGAGCTTCTTTGTGTTCTTTGGAACACTCATGCAAATTCTCAACATGTTATTCACATCCTACAATAATTATCATGCATCTATAAACACATACAAAATATATCAAAGCTATAGACATGCTTGCAAACAAAATCAATCACAAATAGAAACAACTTTAAAACAACCAAGTGAATGAATCCTTATGGATTCTTCACCACAAATCAATCCATTTTCTCACCACCATACATGGTTGATGAGATTAAATCTCCCTCTTACCTATAAGGAAGACAAAACCTTCTTGGATCTCCTCCTATGGATTTCGTCTAGCTCCAAGAAAAACCCTAACAAGCTTAAACAATTTTAACAAGTCATAACTATGGTTGAAAAAGATAAACCATGGATCAATCATGGCTTAGAACATCAAGAATCAAGTTAGAAACAAGAAACAAGGATTTTTACCTTGTAGGAAATAAATTCCAAGGTTGGTTTCCAAGCTTCAAATGGATGATTTTGAAGAAACTCTCAACTAGAAAAGTTCTTAAAATGATGTTTAGGTTTAGGAAATGGTGTTGGATGAAATTTTAGATGAGTGATTGATGGTGCTTAGGGTAATGGCTGAATTTCTCAAAAAGGAGAGCTATGGAGTTTTCTTTGTGTTCTTGAAGAGAAGAAAGGAGAGAATATGTTAAGTGTGATAGAAATGAAGATGATGAAGTGAAAATTGGTCCCCCCCCAACATGCATGGCTGTGGAGCTCAATCAAAGAGGATGGCCACTTTTGTTGACATTCAAGAGCTCCTAATAGCCGTAGATGAATTTAAGGGTGGATCTTCATCATGTCATCAAGTGTCTAGCACCTTCTTGAATGCTCTTGGATGTACTTGGCCGAAATTCACTTAGGGAAGACTAATCAAGTCTTAATTCATTTTGGTCTCCTAATTATGCTTAAGCCATTCTAGTTAGGTTTAGGTAAATTTAGTTAGGTTTCTTAGTTATTTAGTAAATCATCTAGTTACTTAGAATCACTAATCACCTTCTTAATTATGCTAGTACATTGTCTAATTAAAATTTTAATGAATAACTAACTAGGTTTAATCCATTTGATTACTACTTAAACACTTTAGATTAACTTAATTATATTTTTAAACTAACTTAGTCTTATTTTCTATTCACTAATCTAGTAAGTCCAACCATTATTGTTGACTATTTCCTATTGGTCTAGAATTATTCAAGCCATTTTTATTGATTTATTGTTATTAGTTTAGAAATATTTCAAGCCATTAACATTGACTGATTTTCAAAATATAGGTCCCACAAACCAAATGTAGGTCCCACGGACTTTTCCAGGTCTATGGTCCGTTTGGTTAGTACTGACCAATAAAATAATAATATAAAATATAAAATAATTTATTTTACAGATAAATTCTAAAAATTAAAAGATTAATACATGTATTATTCAGAATTGGGTTTAGTAAGATCCCCCAGCTCCAAATAATCAAACAAAGATTTTTCCCGAGCCTGAAATTTATTATTTCCTTGACTCGGAATAAATCACACAAAACAATCAAATACAGTCACGAAACAGTCAAATTAATTTTTATAATACACAGAAAATAGAAAACAGTACAATCAGAACAAAATCATAATTTAAACAAAAGTTAGGAAAAGTTGGGGTGTTACAGAAAATACTACACTAATCAATTACCAAAATGTCTACAGTTACCTTATCTACATATTTTTTAAAAACATGGGACTTGTACAGGGTGAAAACTACTAAAATATGGAACACAAAAATGCAATAAAAAATCTTTAAAAAATAAAAAAATGGTCTAAACGATGGAATCAGACCAAAATATGGGCGACCTCACTAGTGTGCCATGTGGAAAACCCCATTTTCCTTCAATTAACCAATTTTCAACTCATTCTAAGCACAAAATCTCGTGCAATAATTACCAAAATACCATTGGATGAATGTTTTTGGTGAAAGCTATTTGAAACAAGTAAAACAGGGGTTTGTGAAGGGTTAATAGTTCAATATACACCTAATATGATTGATTTGACTTAGTTGCCGAGTCTACCAAATTAGATGATATTTGTTAACTGATTCACTAAGAATTTGTAGTATGTGGTATAATCGGGTTGAGCCCTTGAATCATTCCAATTAATCAATTATATTAAGAAGCTAGCAATTGGGGGGTTGGTTGCAGGAGTAATTAAATAAAGCAATTAAAATATGATAAATAAAGTTAAGTAAACAACCAATCCAAGGGAATCAACAACTCTTAAGTTTAATCTATCATTAACCATTAAGGATTCATTCACTGGCTAACCAGATTCTTGGTTTTAGGTCACATTAAGAATCCATAAGAAGACCCATGAATTCTTTACTAGATAAGCATTTAACATGTGGTTAATCAAAGTTAGATGAAGTTAGCATCCATCTAACCCTAAATCAACCTAAAACTCATAAGTCAACCAAGCTAGGCAATTCATCAAACACCTTTGATGCATCACCTAGTCTCTGTGAAATCCTCATCCATCATGAACTCTCTACTAAGCAAGCACCTATGATTTGGTCAATCAACGAAAAATGGATGAAGCATCCATTTAATCCTAAATTAACCTCGATCAATTAACAAAAAATGGATTAAACATCCATTTAACCGTAAATCAACCTTATTTCCAGAGTTCGTGTGAGCTAGACAATTCATTAAACACCTTTGATGCATTGTCTAGTTTTGCAATTTCCATTAAACACATGATAATTATGCAACAAACATATGAACACCAAGACCAAGTTAAGCACTTAGTCAAGGAGTAACATAATTAAAGAAAGGGAAGAGAAAAATGTGATTAATAAGTAAATTAAACACTCAAACTAAGGTCTCAACATGAAACATTAAGAGTGTTTCAATCCCTAGGATTGATGATGAAGCTTTAGCTCTCCATGAATGAAGAGCACAATAGAAAAATCAAGAAAACCTAGAGAAAGTGAGAATAGAGGAGAAAAGAGAAGAGAAGATGAAAACTGAAAAATGAGAAGTGTCTCTCAACTAACCTCGGATCTAGCTCAAAATCCCATATAACAGACATCAAAGGTCAAAATACAAGTGTGCCTCTAGCTTAGGACGTTTCCTCTTCCAATTAGTTTTAATTGGACACCTAATTTGCAAGATTTGGACACCTAATAAAGGAGTTATGGTCAAACACACGTTTAATAACTCCTGGATTCCATCATCTCCCTTCAAGAATTAAAACCCTTATCAAAACATCACTGTTGATAGGTGACGAGCGCCGAACTCAGTCAAAATTATAACCGAAGTTATTACCTAAACTTGTAGTATAGTGAACAACACCGGATCGTCTCCTCAAGGATCGTGGATGCAATTTGATCAAATCAAGTGAAAGTTAGAAAAAGGGGGTTTTGATGGTTCAAGGATCGCAGTGACATGTGGATTTAAAGAGAAATAACAATTAAAAAACGGTCAATTCAGAAATCTATCCGAGATTGGGTGGATTCAATCATAGACCTTTCAACAAACACCGAAATACATTTGAATGGTTAACTTGGATCTAACCGAGATCTCGCATCAGATCCGAATTCATACTAGACAATCGTCGAATTCAATTGACAAGTGATAAACACAAATCTACGCAATCGCACCATTCATGTAAATATATGTCAATTTAAGCACCGAATTCAATTAACCTAGGCACAAATCAGTAACCTAACCTCTTCAATTACGTGATTAGTTTAGATCAATCAGTTCTAAGTTTCATCACAAATCTCAATCTTGAGTTCATCACAATACTTAATCTTAAACCAAGATCAAATCGGATCAAACATAAACAGAATCACCATTCATGCATTCAAGATCAAGAGAACAGAAGAAGAAGAGAAGAGGAATTCAAATATAAATCAAATACATTACATAACCAAGGTCTCAAGAATCCAAGCCACAATCTCTTCAAGAGTCCCGAATTGACTAGAAGTGACTTAGCTCTCCATTACAATGAAGGAAAAATATACAAGAACTATGAAAAGCTATTTCTAACACCAAGTGTAAAATGTTGTGTTTAGAGCTCTCCTCATGCTTCCTTTTATAGAGGATTCAGAGTAGTAGTAGATGGGTAGATGAGATTAGTAGGTGGAATTAGTAGGTGAGCTTGGTAGGTGAACTTGGTAGGTGAGCTTGGTAGGTGAGCTTGGTAGGTGAGCTTCCTTGTCTCCGAAAGTATTCATTGCTGAACTCATTGATTTCGTCATTTTTGAGCCAAATGGTCTTCATGAAAGTTCTAGGAAATTGTCTAAGCTTTCCAATGGCTCTGGAAGCACCCAAAAATTCGTCCTACAGCCCAAGATATGACCCAATTACTACAGACTGCTCAGGACCAGTTTCAGCACCTCTGTTTTGACTTTCAGACCCAATATCTCCATCAAGGAGCCCGAATCAAGTTTTGTGTTTGTCATGAAAGTTGTACATATGGGTCTTAACTTTCAGATCACCAATTTTCAGCCCATTCTATAAACCCAAACTCGAATTATGTTCTGGTTACTACACACTGTTCGGGTTCCAGTTCACAAATCCCGTATTCTGATTTCCATGCCCAATTAGCTCCACTAGATGTCTGAATTTGACTTCGAGCTCTTCATCAAAGTTGTAGAGCTCTCTTTTATCTTTCCTACAAGGTAAAATTCATAATTATCAGACATTTAGAACTCAAGATATGGCCAAAATACAGAAACAGTGTAAGACTCGAATAATGCTGAAAAATCAATTAAGTCCGATTCGAGTTCAAACTTACAAAACATAATCAAATTCGATCAATTAAGTACATGAAGAGTGTAAATGACTAATAATGAGGGTTTCTTAATGAATAAAATATATGATTATCAAATTCCCCCATACTTAGCTTTTTGCACTCCTGGGCAAAACATATAAAACTAAAGTTAGAAGACAAAGACAAACGACACAAACTTAAAAGTTAAAAACTCTAAAGGACTCAATGAAGCAAGAAGAGCAACAAGAAATTCAAGAGATCACAGCATAAATGAGGTAACATTTCTTCACATCTCAAACCAAAATGCAAGGAAACTTCCGTTGAAAAGAATGAATTAAGAATGATGGATCTTCTGATATTCCTCTCAATCTCTCAAGTGTTTAAAAGGTAGGTATTTCACTCAATTCAACCCATGAAAATTGTACTACCATAAGCTTGCTTATCTTCTACTTCTCCACTACTCAAAACACATGCACACACAAATCATGAGGACTTTATTCAAGGTTGTAGTGAGGTCAAGGTAATGAGAAGAGGATAAAATGGATATGAGAAGATAAATACCAAAGAGAATAAAAGCAAATGAGAAAGTGAGTTCAAATAACGAGCATAAAAGTTCATCTCAACTCTAATGTATATCCCTTTACATATTCATTTCCCCATCCTTTTCTCTCTTTTTTTTTTATATATATATATGAACATAACTATATACATACATTTTTCTTTTTTTTTTTTTTTTTTTAGGCACTCTTTCTTTTCTTTTCTTTTCTTTTTTTTTTTTCAACAACCATTTTGTACACACACCCCCACACTTGTTCAAAAACTCATCCATTAACCAGGCTAATGTTCTTTTATTCCCTAAGGTACAGTAAGAACACGATTTTTCATTTAAGGCACATAATGAGCTAGAAACAAGGAATGGTCAAATAAGCTCAAAGGGGTTAAGCAAAGGAAAATATACAAGGTTGGCAGGAATTAGAGAATTTTCGAGAGGTCAAAAGAGTGCTTGATATCATATTGAAAACAAAGTTGGCTATTTGGTTAAACTAGCTAAGAAAGAGGGCCTCAATCATGTTCATGCATGCAAGTGAAATGTAGCCTCAAAAAGAATCAAAGCAAGTTCTAGAGTGGTCATTAACATGAGTGAAAATCACACAAGAAAGAAGAGAATGGCATAAATGTTGAATCCATCCATTAGGCTCAAAATCTCACAAGGTATGCATTCATCAAACTCAATTCATCAATTCAATCATCCATCACCAAGCATATCAGTTCAAGAAGGGAGAAAAATTATTCAATCATGCAATGAACCCCTTTTTTATTTTATTTTTTATTTTTGAATTTTTTTTTTAAAATTTTTTTTTTTAACAAACGAAAAGAAACAGAAACATGCTAAAATCTCTCCCCCACACTTAATGTAACATTGTCCTCAATGTGAAAGAAAGAGATAGAAAAGAGCAACACAACCTGATAAGAAGTGAATCAACGCTAGCGAGAAAAGAAACACACTGTCAGCTGCCGCATCAGATCCTGAAAAGAAATCAAACAAGAAAACGTTAGTACTTCCACAAGTCAATACTAATTAATTACTACCTAAAAAACTCCTTACTCTGCCACCAATTAAGATGCGTCTCAAGAGTAAAATGACTCCTTACTCTGTCATCACTAATTGGTTTAATAAGTCCATGACAATCATATCATACTAAACAAAACAACAACCATTTTTTTTTTGATTTTTTTTTGATTTTTTTTTTTTTGGTAAAATCAAATCCTTTAAAGAGAAAGTTTCAGATCGGGCTCTTGTTTCTTGTTACTTCCTTCGCTGCTTCCTGTTGACCAATCTATCTGAGCTAATACGATCAGTACATACTCAAAAGCTTCTAATTTATCAATGAGCTCATCAATAGTGGAGGCAGAGATAAGAAGTTGTCTTCTTAGAAGGAGTGATAAATTTACGTCCACTGACTTTGTCAAGAAAAAATAACAGAAGATCAAAAGAAATTATTAACATTCAACAAACCAATGGGTTTATGGTGGATGTTCAGTTCGGCCCAAGAGACAATTTGAAAAATTTCTTCCAAAGTACCAAAACCACCTGGTAAGGCAATGAATGCATCAGAGTGTTCAAGCATTATCTTCATGCGTTCATGCATTGATGATACCTTAAGTTCCTCCCCAATTGTCTTTCCAGTGATGTTCTGTTGAGCTAAAGTTTCAGGAATGATACCTAGAACCTGACTGTCTCTTACAAAGGCAGCAAGTGATACAGCCCCCATTAACCCACGACAACCTCCCCCATATACAAGATGAATATTCCGCAGACAAGTGATCGACCAAGAGTGCTAGCTGCGTTTACAAACTCTAATCCCTTCCCATAACTCGACCCACAAAAAACACAGACATTTTTGAGGTTACGAATAGAAGGCCCCATTCTATACTCTTCCTCCCTTTGAGTGTTTTTCGAGTTTGAAGGAAAATGGAGAAAATGGAGTGTTTAAATAGGAAAAAGAATGGAAAGGGGAATAATTGCACCTATGAGGGTAGGTTGGCGGTTGTCGAAAAAGGTTGAAATTAAGAGACACGAGAATCTTTTTTTTTTTTCTTTTTTTTTTTTTTTTTTTTTTTTTGACTTCAAGAAAACCATCAAGGTAAAGAAGTCTAGAAACCACGAAGGACCCCGCTCAAAGGATCGTCGTACAAAAATCAAAATACAACAAAATGATACAAAGATAAAAGAAATAGAAAATGATGACATACCTGTATGTAAGTCTCCATGGCGTATCTTTATAGTAAGATTGGGATGGAGGTAGTACGCTCTTTCGGCTTTGTGCCAAAGCATTGTTGACCGATTCGACCCATTCAAGACCGGCGCAACATAGGGCTCCCAAAAGGGACAAGTGGCCATATATACGATGGCGCCTCACATGTGGGATACAATCTACCTTCTTTGTTTTTCAATTAAGAATTTGGATCAGATGCATGCATTTCCCCATTCACGGTTTGTGTTACCAAAGCCAACCCTAAGAAGTATACATTTTTTTTTTCATTTTTTTTTTGAATTTTTTTTTTTTTGAAATTTTTTTTTTCTCATTTTTTTTTTTGTAAAAATGCCATGAAGAAGAAGAAGAAGAAGATGATATGTATGATTGTTTGTGGATATGGCTCACATTTGCCTCTGGTTTAACGTCCGAACGGCTTAAACGTCTTCTATGAGTCGAGGATAAGCTTCCCATCCAATTTTCTTATAAATTGGCAAACGAGGGTCTTTTAGAGTCGATTCCCAAGATCGTAGCGTTGTTGTTCATCCTTGAAGAGATTCCACAATTTAAGAATTTCTCGATGCACCAATCCACAAGAATGCGTCTCAAGAGTTAATAAGATATCATCTAATGACTCCTTACTCGATCCATTCTTAATGAAGAAAATTTTATCTTCTCTATTTATTTGCGGAAACCATCCCCTTAGTACGACATCGCTTGTTACGGTTCCATCGTCCACATTTGTGACGGACTTGTAACCTTTTTGCTCTTCTCCTTTTAGAATATGAACTTCTTCCAAGACCAGGGCATATATGATTCAAATGAAATTGAGGACTCACCGCTAATCGGACCTTTGCTTCAATTATCCAGCGTACATCTTCTTACAGCATACCCTTGTGCATTAACATTCTCAATCTCTCACATCGAACTTTGTAGATTTTTCTCGAGCATTTTGAGGAAGAGAAGGAAAATGTTTTCTCGAGGTTTGAAAGAATGACATCCATTTTGAAGGAGAAGAAGGGTTCGGTTATTTTGGGAAGCGAAGAATAAACCGACTCAAAAGTCACGAGTACCGTATCCGCCACTTAACCTAAGCAACACAAAGAACTCAAGAACTTGGTTTTCCGGGAATGATTGAGTCTTTGTCCATTAACCTTAAGCGCATTACCATTCCTAGGATCCTCGGTATCTGATCTTTGAGAGGATACGCGTGTCGACAACAAAAGAACCACGCCACCTAGATCTCAATTTTCCAAGGAGTAGGTGCAGATGATAATCTCAAAGCAGAACTTTTTGACCAATTTCTGCAGCTTTTGCAAAAGGTGTAACAGACCTTTAATAAAGTAGGCCAATAAAATCTCATACTGCAAGATTTTCGCAGTTGTTGTCATTGAAGAAAAAATGACCTCCACATGCTTCGAGCGACTCTACCTACCTCATTGTCGGGCACACATTGTTTTTTTTTTTTTTTTTTTTTTTTTTTTTTTTTTTTTTTTTTTTTTTATTCATAATGCGGATGGAGAAGGTTCATCACCTCCACTTCGCATTCTCCGGAAGTTCATGATCTTGTTTGAGGCGGTGTCCATTTACGATGAAAGCTTTGGCAGTGACCTCACTTTTAATCTGAACAGCACCAGAAGGAAAAACATTAGTAACAATAAATGGTCCATCCCATCTAGACCTTAATTTGCGGGCATGAGTCGGAGGCGGGAGTTATAGAGGAGAACTTTTTGACCAATCTCAAATGTTTTCCTCGAATCAACTTATCATGGAAGGCTTTGGTCTTCTCCTTATAAAGTTTGGAACTTTCATAAGCCTCCAAGCGGATCTCCTCCAATTCTTTGCGGTTGCGGCTTCCTCTCCATACACCGCTTGATCTAGGTCCAAGTTGCACCTTTTCACCGCCCGAGAATGCTCGATGCTCAATTTCCACCGGTAGGTGTCAGGCTTTTCCAAAAACAATCCGATACGGAGACATCCCGATTGGTGTCTTATAAGCAGTCCGGTAAGCCCATAAAGCATCCTCAAGCCTCTTGCTCCAGTCCTTTTTGTTAGGTTGAACTGTCTTCTGGAGTATCTGCTTAATTTCTCTGTTGGAGACCTCGGCTTGCCCATTGGTTTGGGGGTGGTAAGGTGTAGAAACCTTGTGTTGGACTCCATACTTCTTCATCAAAGCCTCCATGCTTCGATTGCAAAAATGTGAACCTTGATCACTAATGATGGATCTCGGGACTCCAAACCTACAGAAAATCTGTGATCTAATAAAATCCACAACAACTTTAGAATCATCAGTCCGAGTGGCCTTAGCCTCCACCCATTTAGATACATAATCCACTGCAATGAAGCGAATGTAAACAAAACCAAATGATACGGGAAAAGGACCCATAAAGTCAATACCCCAAACATCAAAAATCTCACAGAATAATAAGGGTTTCGGGGCATTTCATTCCTACGAGAAGTATTCCCACTGTTCTCGGCATTGATCACAAGATTTGCAAAACATATATGCATCATGAAATAGAGTGGACCAATATAATCCGAGTCTAAAACTTTTCTAGCAATCCGTTGAGGACCGAAGTGGCCGCCACATGCAAGTTTATGACAAAAGCTAAGAATGGAATGGAATTCATCATCGAGGCACACACCTCCTAATTACTTGGTCACTACAAAATCTCCATAAGTAAGGATCATCCCACACATAATACTTTGACTCACTTTTCAATTTATCAATCTTAGCCTTAGTGAAATGTGCGGTATTGCGTTAGCAACCAAGAAATTAATCAAATCAAGCAAACCAAGGGATGTTGCCTTGCGGACTTGAAAAGTCTGCTCATCATGAGAAAACATCATGGATGGGAAAAACATCGCTTCCCTTTCAATTCGACTCAAGTGATCAGCCACCAAATTCTCGCTCCACTCTTGTCACGGATCTCAATATCAAACTCTGGAGGAGCAACATCCACCTAATCAACCTAGGCTTGGCATTGGGCTTTTCGGGAGAAACTTCAATCTTGCATGATCCGAAAACAAACCACTACGGAACCAAGCAAATATGATCGAAATTTATCTAAAGCAAAAACAATTGCTAAAAGTTCCTTTTCGGTTGTGGTGTAGTTGATTTGTGCAGGATCTAAAGTTCTCGAAGCATAGGAAATGACATGAGATACTTTACCGACCCTTTGTGCAAGAACGACTCCCAATGCATAATTAGAGGCATCACACATCGGCTCAAATGGAAGTGTCCAATCCGGCGGTTGGATGATAGGTGTCTTGGTCAATGCCTGCTTCAATTGATTGAAGGCATCCGGCACTTCTTGTCAAAGTGAAACTCCACATCTTTTTGCGAGTAAGTTGGATAGCGGAAGTGCAATTTTTTGAAATCCTTTATGAACCGCCGATAGAAACTCGCATGACCAAGGAAAGAACGAATCTCCCGCACGCATGTGGGGTAAGATAGGCATGAAATAACATCTATTTTTGCAGGATCTACCTCAATACCCTCACGAGATATCACATGCCCTAAGACTATACCTTGTTCTACCATGAAATGACATTTCTCAAAATTTAGAACGAGGTTAGTCTTAATGCATCTATGCAAGACTGAGCGGACTATCTAAACATGCATCAAAGGAAGATCCATAGACAGTAAAATCATCCATAAATACGTCCATGCAATTTTCTAAAAAATCAGAAAAGATACTTACCATACACCTCTGAAAGGTGCCTGGAGCATTGCATAGACCAAAGGGCATCCTCCTGTATGCAAATGTGCCAAATGGACAAGTGAAAGTAGTCTTCTCTTGGTCTTACGGGGCTATATGAATCGAAAATAGCCCGAATATCCATCCAGGAAACAATAATGTGACTTGCCATTCTTAACCGCTCCAACATCGATCAATGAAGGGCGGCGGGAAATGATCCTTTACGGTAGCCTGGTTGAGCCGCCTATAATCAATGCAAACTCGCTAAGCTGTTTTGAACTCGTGTGGGCACAAGCTCATTGTTCGATTCGCAACCACTTTGTGACCCCCATTTCTTGGGAACCACTTGCACGGGGGCTCACCCATTGACCGTCGGATATGGGATAAATAATGCCGACTTGAAGTAGCTTTGTAACTTCCTTCTTCACCACATCTAGAATCGGGGGATTTAGTCTCCTTTGGGGGTTTGTCTAACTGGTTTGATCCCTTCTTCCAATAAAATCTTATGCATGCATGTGGAGGGACTAATACGGGAATATCTGCAGAGTCCATCCGATGGCTTGCCTATTACGCCTCAAAATCTGCGGTAATTTTTCTTCTTGATCGGGTTGTAAGTTTTTAGCAATGATCATAGGAAGTGTCTCACCATCTCCCAAATATGCATATTTAAGATGGTGCAGTAAAGTCTTCAACTCCAAGGATGGAGGTTGTACAATGGAAGGTAACAAGTGATCTGAAATTGACTAACTCAAGCAACATTAATTTCAAAGCATGGTGCTTGACTCTCATTCTCAATTGTTGCATCATCAGCAGCTGTATCATTACTCATAACAGAATAAATCTCAGCACATGCAGCACATGGTTCAACATCACAAGTGGCACATGTATCACAAGAAACAGAACCAAGATAGTCAACAATATCAGGGAATTCAGCATATAAATCAGTATAGACATCATCAACCAGCATCTCAATCATATCAACATGGAAAACAGAATGCTCCTCTAGGGGGTGTCTCATGGCATCAAAAATGTTAAATTGTACCAAATCGTCGCCAAACTCCATAGAAAGGGTGCCGCATGCACGTCTATCTTGGTCTTGGCGGTCTTGAGAATGGTCTCGCCTAGAATCAATGGAGCATGGTTTGTTGGAGACTCATCTTCCATGTCCCGAATGTAGAAATCTGCTTTGGAAAAATCAACTCATTCACCCAGAACTAACACATCTTCAAAGACACACACTGCGGGATGAGCGGTGGCTCTATTCGCCAACCGAATCACGATACCGGTGGGTTGCAAAGTACCGATGTTTAAACACTTATACACCGACATGGGCATGACATTGATCGAAGCACCCAAATCTAGCATTGCATGCTCAAATCTAGAGTTGCCAATTGTGCAAGAAATTGTGAAAGTTCCGGGATCTTTGCATTTATGTGGCATGCTTGGCGAGAATCATTGCAGAAACATTTCTTCCCATGCGATCTTCTCATCCTCTTTCAACCTTCTCTTATGAGTGCACAACTCCTTGAGAAATTTAGCATATTTTGGAATTTGCTTGATTGCATCTAGGAGGGGAATATTGATTTCCACTTTCCTGAATGTCTACATGACTTCTTTTTCCATTTATGCTTGCATTGTTCTCTTGGATTGTGTGATCCTATTTGGAAAAGGTAATGGAATGGCAACATCTGAATTCTCGCAATTTTCTTGATGGCTGATTTTGGACTGAATTATCCATTTCTGCCGTTTTTGGTCAATTTCGATTCTTTGTAAGGTTGGAACATCAACTTCTTTGCCACTTCTCAAGGTAATTGCACTTACGTTGCCTCTTGGATTATTATTTGTTTGTGAAGGCAATTGGCTAGAACCTTGACTCTTTAGCTCGCTCACGGTGGTTGCCGGCCCCCAATTTGAGTTTGTAAATTTCGAATGTTGGCAGCGACGTTCTTTTGGGCGAATGTTATTTGTGGCCATTTGTTTCATCAGGTCTTCCAATGATGGCTCGGTGGAGTGGATTGGATGATTCTTGAGCAGGTTGCTATTGTCGAATGCGGGGGGTATTTGTTGGTATTTGTTGCTTGGATGACTTGGTATCTAAATTGTTGTTCTTCTTTGGTGGGGAAATTTGTTATTCTTCTTGGTGGAAATTTGTTGTTCTTGGCTAGGATTCCCATATCTCAAATTGGGATGGTCTCGCCAACCGGGATTATAAGTACTAGAAAATGGATCATATCTAGATTGTTCTTTGTTGTTCTTGATATTGGGGTCTACCGGAAAACACCACCGGTGCAAAGCAACACATTGATCTGGAAAGGCGGGACCATCTTCTGAAGTGTAGGGCATGAATCGGTAGGATGAGATGAATTAGAGCAAATTCCACACACCGATGCGGTCATCGCATGGGTGGTTGTTGACCTTGCTATCTGTCTTACCAAAGAAGTCAATTCATCTAGTACGTGTTCCATTCTTTGTTGGTCCATATGAGATGCTTGAATTTCATTAACTCCTCTGGTTGCGGTGATGATCCGCGAGCCAAGCATTGTTGGGTATTGGGCTGCCATGTTTGCTATCGGATCTCTTGCGGCGGTAGGAGTTTTGTCTACTAAGGCTCCTCCGGAGGCAAAAGCATCGATCATGCTTCTATCATTTGGCGGCAAGCCCTCATAAAAGTATTGAATCAAGAGTTGGTCACTAATTTGGTGATGAGGCGGCTCGAACACAACTTCTTGAATCTCTCCCGGTATTCATGCAAAGTCTCACCGGACATACGTACGATGCCACATATATCCTTCCTAATTGCGGCAGCTCTCGAGGCGGGAAGAATCTCTCCGGAACAACCTCTTCATGTCATTCCAACTTCGGTGAACCTGGTGAAAGATAAAACAACCAATCTTTGGTTTGCATCGACAAGTGAGAAGGAAATGCCCTTAACTTGATGTGTTCCTCGGAGATGCCTTGTGGCTTCATTGTTGAACACACAACATGGAACTCTTTCAGTGCTTATGAGGATCTTCACCCGCAAGACCATGAAACTTTGGTAACAAGTGTATCAAACCAGATTTCAACTCAAAATCTGCATCAAGATCGAGGATATTGAATGCACAAAGATTGGTAAGATACATCGGGAGCGACAAGTTCCTTAAGGGTTCTATTATGCATGTTATCACCATGATTTCGGGATTACTTAAGTTATCGAGGTTCACTCCCAAAATTAGGTTCGAGAATTAACTGGAATTTATCACACGAGCTCTAATTAATCTATGCAAGGTCCTATCAATCTCGGGATCAAGATCAAGCAAGATATCGGGATTGGACCTAGTCATGCATCAACTAAAGCACAAAAACACAAAAGCGCAACTAAGCAAAATACACTAAACAACACTCAAAATATGCAAAAATAAATCTAGTTAATATGTCTAAACATTTTTAAAAATTATGGAATCAACACAGAACAAAATCTACATAAAAATGAAACTAGAAAATGCAATAAAAATATTAAAAAATTGAAAAAGTGGTCTAAATGATAGAATTTCGAAAAACCAGGGGTGACCTCACAGTTTACTGTGAGTCTTGTTTATCAGGCTGTTTTCCTTCAACCGACCAAGTTTCAGCTCATTCTGGGCATGTTGCAGTTCGAAAATTGCAATAGTTACCGTAATCACCTTTGTTTTCCGTCTTTCCTAAATCAGAAAAATTCAAAAGCTAGGATAAAAATATTAGTATGGTATGAACAATGTTAGTAAATGAAAAATAACTGTTAGAATAGGTAAGAAAGAACAAAAATTAGTAAGGTTACTCAAAATGAAAAGATTACACCTACGAGGTCCCCGGCAACGGCGCCAAAATTTTGACGAGCGCCGAACTCAGTCAAAATTATAACCGAAGTTATTACCTAAACTTGTAGTATGGTGAACAACACCGGATCGTCTCCTCAAGGATCGTGGATGCAATTTGATCAAATCAAGTGAAAGTTAGAAAAAGGGGGTTTTGATGGTTCAAGGATCGCAATGTGAGGATTTAAAGAGAAATAACAATTAAAAAAGCAGTCAATTTAGAAATCTATCCGAGATTGGGTGGATTCAATCATAGACCTTTCAACAAACACCTGAAATACATTTGAATGGTTAACTTGGATCTAACCGAGATCTCGCATCGAGATCGTAATTCATACTAGACAATCGTCGAATTCAATTGACAAGTGATAAACACAAATCTGCAATCGCACCATTCATGTAAATATATGTCAATTTAAGCACCGAATTCAATTAACCTAGGCACAAATCAGTAACCTAACCTCTTCAATTACGTGATTAGTTTAGATCAATCAGTTCTCTAAGTTTCATCACAAATCTCAATCTTGAGTTCATCACAATACTTAATCTTAAACCAAGATCAAATCGGATCAAACATAAACAGAATCACCATTCATGCATTCAAGATCAAGAGAACGAGAAGAAGAAAGAAGAGGAATTCAAATATAAATCAAATACATTACATAACCAAGGTCTCAAGAATCCAAGCCACAATCTCTTCAAGAGTCCCGAATTGACTAGAAGTGACTTAGCTCTCCATTACAATGAAGGAAAAATATACAAGAACTATGAAAAGCTATTTCTAACACCAAGTGTATGTTGTGTTTAGAGCTCTCCTCATGCTTCCTTTTATAGAGGATTCAGAGTAGTAGTAGATGGGTAGATGAGATTAGTAGGTGGAATTAGTAGGTGAGCTTGGTAGGTGAACTTGGTAGGTGAGCTTGGTAGGTGAGCTTGGTAGGTGAGCTTCCTTGTCTCCGAAAGTATTCATTGCTGAACTCATTGATTTCGTCATTTTTGAGCCAAATGGTCTTCATGAAAGTTCTAGGAAATTGTCTAAGCTTTCCAATGGCTCTGGAAGCACCCAAAAATTCGTCCTACAGCCCAAGATATGACCCAATTACTACAGACTGCTCAGGACCAGTTTCAGCACCTCTGTTTTGACTTTCAGACCCAATATCTCCATCAAGGAGCCCGAATCAAGTTTTGTGTTTGTCATGAAAGTTGTACATATGGGTCTTAACTTTCAGATCACCAATTTTCAGCCCATTCTATAAACCCAAACTCGAATTATGTTCTGGTTACTACACACTGTTCGGGTTCCAGTTCACAAATCCCGTATTCTGATTTCCATGCCCAATTAGCTCCACTAGATGTCTGAATTTGACTTGAGCTCTTCATCAAAGTTGTAGAGCTCTCTTTTATCTTTCCTACAAGGTAAAATTCATAATTATCAGACATTTAGAACTCAAGATATGGCTAAAATACAGAAACAGTGTAAGACTCGAATAATGCTGAAAATCAATTAAGTCGATTCGAGTTCAAACTTACAAAACATAATCAAATTCAGATCAATTAAGTACATGAAGAGTGTAAATGACTAATAATGAGGGTTTCTTAATGAATAAAATATGTGATTATCAATAGGTGATATTCATCAAAGTTTAAGGGTTTTATCTCATCTTTCTAATGGAATTAGTTTCAGCCTAATCTGACTCTTACAACCCAAGTTATGACCCAATCTTTGCACATTGCTCAGGTTCAAGTGACAACACCTTTATTCTGATATCCAGGCCCAATATGACCCACTAGACATCTAATTTAGCTCTGGCGCTCTGCATCAAAGTTTTAGAGTTTCCTTTCGGATTTCCTATAAGGTAAAGTTCATAATTTTTAGATATCTATAACTCAAGTTATACCCAAAATATATAAACAATGTAAAATTGCCACAATGCTAAAAAATACAAATAAGCCCAATTTGAACCTAAACTTATAAATGGTGGCCAAAACCAATTAATTAAGCATATGAGAGGTCTAAAATACTGAATAATAAGGTTAACTAATATATAAAATGGTGTTTATTAATAGGTCCAGTTCTTGGTACCAAATCTATTGTGAACTCTATTTCTCACTCATATGGCAACTCAGTTATCTCATTGGGAAATACTTTTGGGTACTCCCTCATCACAGGTATGTTTTCTAAGTTCTGCTCAACTTTAGTATTTAAGGAGAAAAGGATAACATATCCCTGAGCCCCTTATACTAAACAGTTGATAACCTGGTTTGCATTTAAATACATAGACTTAGAAGAAACAATTATAGAAGAAATATCAGACATAAACATCAAGGTTTTATTTGAACAATTTAGGACAACATAGTTCGCAAACAACCAATCCATACCCTTAATGACATTAATATCAACAAGAGGTAAACAGATAAGATTTACAAAAAAAATCATATCTTCTACTTGTACACAACAATTTAAGCAAACATGAGAGATTGTTACTAGCTTTCCTATTGGTGTAGAAATAAATAAATCATAGGGAAGCTCAGACACAAATAAATTTAACATCTTCACACATTCATAGGAAATAAAGGAATGAGTCGTGTTACATCCTCCCTAAATCTATTAGTCTTAATAATTGTTATAGAAACTCATTAATACTTGTGCTAATTGTCTATTATTTCTAGTAATTTTCTAAGTTAATTTAGATACGATGCTACAATAGTGGACGTACAAAATTTAACTCAGATTTTAGCACAAATTTCCTAGATGAAGAAAATAAATATGGAAAGTTCAATTCTAGACTATAAATATTTAGAATGAATTGTGGTGCATTTTGGAGAATCAATTAAATTAGTTTGGTATTTTTAACAGCACGGGAAGAGTAATATAGCTTAGTGGTTGTTAAAGGTGCATAAAGATAAACAATAAATGATGAGTATGGAAATTGAATAAAGTCCCAGAATTTTCCTTAACACTTATAAAAGTTAGAAAACTCATCATTGAAAGATCAAAGTATCCATATGAGATAAAAGCTTTTCACCCACTAATGACAGCATAACAAACTTCAAAATTCAACCTTATCACTCCAACAACTCTCTTCTCCATCATCTTTGACTTTCTTGCATGTTTATCTCTCATTTTCTCTTCACTCATGTGGGTTAGCAACAAAAAGGAGAGAAGAGAAAAGATACAGATAAGAAAGAATAGAGAAAATAGAAAATAAAGAAAGAAAAGAAAGAAAATGAGGAAGAAGAAAGAAGGAAGAAACCAAGAAAGAACAAGAAGCATCATCACCATTAACAAAGAAGTATAGGTAATGGTTGTTGTGCATCTCTACCATGCTTTCTATCTTTCCTTGGATGAGTTGGTTGAGATTTTCTTGTGATTTTCAATGATGATTTGGTTCTATATATGAGATTGATGAGATTAAAGTGTGTGTGTGTGCGTGTGTGTGTGTGTGTGTATGTGTGTGTGTATATATATATATATATATATATAGGGGACATATCTGGTGAGAGGAGTGGTTATTGTGAGAGGGTGAGAGGAATAAATCTTGACCATACAACCATACATGGATGGTCAAGATTAAAAGTTACTTAAAGGTCATGTGACCACTTAAAAAAGTCACATACATTTATGTTCTAATCTTAACCATTCATATAATATCCAATGGTCAAGATTCACTCCTCTCATCCTCTCAAAATAAATACTCCTCTCACGATACATATATATATATATATATATATATATATATATATATATATATATATATATATATATATATATATATATAACCTTAAGAGTTTGTGATTTATGATATAAATAAGAAGTCTATAAGATTGATTCTTATTGGATTATCACATGGATTATAGTTTGAATGATGATTGATGATGTTTTGATGATATGTTTATAAAATGATAGAAATAAATGGCAGTTGCTTTGTTTTTGCTCTGTTTTCTGGTTTAAAATACACTAGATAATTGATTAGATCAAGGTTCTAATAGAATTTTCCCTAACACTTATAAAAGTTAGAAAACTCATCAATGAAAGATTAAAGTATCCTTAAGAGATAAAAGTCTCTCACCCACTAATGACAGCATAACAAACTTCAAAATTCAACCTTATCACTCCAACAACTCTATTCTCCACCATCTTTGACTTTCTTGCATGTTTATCTCTCATTTTCTCTTCACTCATGTGGGTTAGCAACAAAAAGGAGAGAAGAGAAAAGATACAGATAAGAAAGAATAGAGAAAATAGAGAATAAAGAAAGAAAAGAAAGAAAAAGAGGAAGAAGGAAGAAGGAAGAAACCAAGAAAGAACAAGAAGCATCATCACCATTAACAAAGAAGTATAGGTAGTGGTTGCAGTGCATCTCTACCATGTTTTCTATCTTTCCTTGGATGAGTTGGTTGAGATTTTCTTGTGATTTTCTATGATGATTTGGTTCTATATATGAGATTGATGAGATTGAAGTGTGTGTGTTTGTATATATATATGAGACATATCTAGTGAGAAGAGTGGTTATTATGAGAGGGTGAGAGGAATAAATCTTGACCATACAACCATACATGGATGGTCAAGATTAAAAGTTACTTAAAGGTCATGTGACCACTTAAAAAAGTCACATGCATTTATGTTCTAATCTTGACCATTCATATAATATCTAATGGTCAAGATTCACTCCTCTCATCCTCTCAAAATAAATACTCCTCTCACCTAATACACTTCCATATATATATATATATATATATACATACATATATATAATCTTAAGAGTTTGTGATTTATGATATAAATAAGAAGTCTATAGGATTAATTCTTATTGGATTATCACATGGATTATAGTTTGAATGATGATTGATGATGTTTTGATGATATGTTGATAAAATGATAGAAATAAATGGCAGCTGCTTTGTTTTTGCTCTGTTTTCTGGTTTAAAATACACTAGATAATTGATTAGATCAAGGTTCTAATAGAATTTTCCCTAACACTTATAAAAGTTAGAAAACTCATCAATGAAAGATTAAAGTATCCTTAAGAGATAAAAGTCTCTCACCCACTAATGACAGCATAACAAACTTCAAAATTCAACCTTATCACTCCAACAACTCTCTTCTCCACCATCTTTGACTTTCTTGCAAGTTTATCTCTCATTTTCTCTTCACTCATGTGGGTTAGCAACCAAAAGAAGAGAAGAGAAAAGATACAGATAAGAAAGAATAGAGAAAATAAAGAATAAAGAAAGAAAAGAAAGAAAAAGAGGAAGAAGGAAGAAACCAAGAAAGAACAAGAAGCATCATCACCATTAACAAAGAAGTATAGGTAGTGGTTGTTGTGCATCTCGACCATGCTTTCTATCTTTCCTTGGATGAGTTGGTTGAGATTTTCTTGTGATTTTCTATAATGATTTGGTTCTATATATGAGATTGAAGTATATATATATATATTCACCATTAACAAAGAAGTATAGGTAGTGGTTGTTGTGCATCTCTACCATGCTTTCTATCTTTCCTTGGTTGAGTTGGTTGAGATTTTCTTGTGATTTTCTATGATGATTTGGTTCTATATATGAGATTGATGAGATTGAAGTATATATATATATAATCTTAACAGTTTGTGATTTATGATATAAATAAGAAGTCTATAGGATTAATTATTATTGGATTATCACATGGATTATAGTTTGAATGATGATTGATGATGTTTTGATGATATGTTAATAAAATGATAGAAATAAATGGCAGTTGCTTTGTTTTTGCTCTATTTTCTGGTTTAAAATACACTAGATAATTGATTAGATCAAGGTTCTAATCAATTATCCACGCCTAGAAACTCTGTAATCGCAAGTGATAATTGATTAGAGACAAGAGTTAATCGATTATCAACTTCCAGAATACCATGATTTTTAGTGATAATCGATTAGACCAAGAGTGTTAATCGATTATTCACTTCCAAAATGCTATGTTTCGAGTCATAATCAATTAGACCAAGGGTGCTAATCAAGTATGCCTTTCCAGAATGACATGTTAGTTGGTCATAATCAATTAGCCAGGGTTAGTAATCGATTATGGACTTGTAGAATGTCGCTATTGAATAGTGATAATCGATTAGAACAAGGTGTTAATTTATTATCTAGTTATAAAATATGAATATTTGTGGTTGATAACCGATTACCAAACCATGATAATCGATTATTTGTCCCATGTTTTGGGCAAACAAAGTTCCATATTGTATAATATGAAAAGACTTGACTGAGTTCTCTAAATGAAGTGACTTAGACTATGAATGAGTACTTTGTATACTTGTGAATTGATATAATTGTGCACTTAGTTTACTTGTGAAGTTATCATCTAGTGCACTTAGTATATTATGAATTGATGATACTGTGCACTTAGTTTATTTGTGCACTTGTTGTACTAGTGATGTGATATTAATGTGCACTAGATATATCTTTGAGATGATATATCTTGAGATGTACACTTATTATTGTGAACACCTAATTTTATTCAAGCCATTAAGACTTTTTTATTCATAAAAATGTAAAAAATAATAAAAAAAGAAGAAAATAAATCAAAATAAAATAATAATAAAATAAAATAATAAATAATAAATAATAAATAAATATGACCCAATTTTCTTGCATAAATCCATGTCTCATAAGTGACCCATCGACCCATTATTTAACCCATAACCCATATGCTACTTAACACCCAAAAAACCCTAGCAGCCACCATGAGACCCATTGCACTAACAGCTAACACCTTAGCCACATTGCTTTTTATTTTTTCCATCACATAGCCTTCACCTTCACAACAAACCCCTGCCAAGAAAAAAACCTCAAACCATCATCACTAAAGCTTCCTATGCAAACCTCAAAAATAGCCACCATTCTCCCCTCTTCAATAACCTTCCCTTCCATTAACGCACCTGTAGCAACTCTCTCAAACTCCTTGAACACCAAGCCACCATACCAAAGTCCAAAGTCCAAACTATCATGACCAATCACCAACATATCGAATAGTTGTTGCCCCATGTTTCAACTCAACCCCCATAACCGGTGCAACACAAAATAAAACCCAAGCTGCTCCACCACGTCCAAAATTCCCGTGAACCACCTCCACCACAACTTCATCATCCTCATACCCCAAACTCATCCTTGTAACCCATGAACTCTATTATCCCCTACCTCCATGAAACCTAGCCACCCAAACAACCCCTTCAACCCCTAACCACTTCATCATCAAACCAACCATCACCATCTCTGCCAAACATGAAACAACCACCAGTCGTAGCCTCTGCCCAACAGCCACCTTGAACCAGCCTCATCATCTACAACACCACCATGCTCTAGTGCACCATGCAACCACAATCAGATCTACTCCACCTTTGCATGTGTCGCCCACTGTAGTCGCGAGCCACCTCTGCCCCAAACACGAAACAACCACCGTTGCCCACCTAGCCGCACGCCATTGTTACTCTATCCTTCGTGATTTGCAACACCACCATGTTTCGGTGCACCACACGACCATGCCTAACAGCGCCACTAGCCATCACGAGCGGTCCTTCACTCTGTTGCTCTACTTTGAGACCAGGTTCCCTGTTTATTTTCTTTTTCTGCGTTTTTTTTTATTATCACCTTTTTTATGTTTAATGTAGTATTTTAATAAGAATAAAAATGATGAAAAAAAAATCATTGGGTTTAGTTTTGGATTATTGTCATCTTAGGCCTAAACGAATGAAAATTAAAAGGGTAGTAAAAATATTAATAAAAAAAAGATAAAAAAAATAGAAAACAAAAAAATAGATAAAAAAAATGAAAAAAAGGAAAAAGTTTTTAGGAATTAGTAGAAAAGGAAAAAAATCCTAATTTTCTTATGTTTGGGTTATTTATAATTAGTCTAGTTCTATGCACATGTTTACTTTGCTCAATGACATGAACTTATGTTAATTTTATAACGGTGAAACAAAGCTTTTTACAAAGAAAACTTTTTTTTAATCAATGCAATGACTAATGATAATGATTGAATAGCAGATGTTATCTTCAATGTCATTTGGATCATAATGGTTTATTGAGTAGCCTGGTACTAACTTGAACCCTGTGCAAGAATGAATTTCTTTTCAAACAAAATTTCTTTTCAAAAATTCATTTTTTAATTAAAATCAACCAACCCACAAACATTTTCTAAAGAACTACGTGACTTTGAGTTTCTCATTGCACCTAGAGATACATAGGAGCGGAACTCCTATTCCGTCAAGCTAAAAATTAAATTTTCATAATTTATTTGTCTATTTCATTTATCTTTTAACAAAAGGGGTCAAATATTTTCAATAGTTGTAAAAAATTTACACAACTAACTTAAGGTAACTGTCACATGACGGATGTGTTAAGGGTGTTGTGGGATTAAGTTTCCACCCTTCCTTATACATAATCGACTCCTGAATCCAATCTGGTTTGAAAGTCTGTTTTCTAAGAAAGATTTTTCAATTTTCCCTAATTCAAATAAAATTGGTAGAAACTTCATTTTCCATTTATATTTTTTTAAATCATATTTGTTTGCCACTCCTGTCGCAGATCTCAATCGGGACAATTATGTTTATGATGTGTACTAGAACATAAATTGTTCCTTTAGAATGTTAAAGTTGAGCTAGTGACCAAATAAAAATATAAAGTGTATCTTTAAGTGTTTAAAGCTTAAAGGATATTGGATACGATCCTCTTGAATGGAGGTGATCCTAAATTTGTTATTGGAAAGGATCCTCGTAAAGGGAGTGATCCTAGATAAACAATCCTCATAAGGGGAGTGATCCTAGATTTGATAATGAATGATATATTATGGAAATGATCCTCGTATCTGGGGGTGATCCTAAACCTGATAATGAGAAATTGATTATGAAAATAATCCTCGTACTTGGAGGAGATATTACAGAGATAATCCTCATACCTGGAGGAGATATTATAGAGATAATCCGTGTGCCTGGAATAGATATTATAAAGATAATCCTCATACCTAGAGGAGTTAATGATCCTCGTACCTGGACGAGATAGTGATCCTCGTACCTGGAGGAGATCTTAGACTTGATATTGGAAATTGATTAATTGATATTGGAAATGATCCTCGTACCTAGAAGAGATCTTAAAACTAATAATGGGGATAATCCTCGTACTTAGGGGTGATTCGAAACTTAGCCAAGCTTGTTGGGAATTTGCGGATCAAAAGTCTTGCAGCAGAATGACAGAAGTCCCTCACAGGATCCATGCGAAAAATCCATAATCCGAGTTTTTACATTTTTTACCTCTTGAAGCGTGATAGACACAAGCGAGGTGAATCACCAAACCGTTAGTATTGGACTTGCAAAGGAGTCACACCTCTGTTTTCGTAGTGCTAGCTACGAAGAGAGGAGAAGAAGACCTCACTATCGTAGGTGCGGCTAGGGTTGTGATGTAACCTAGTAAGCCCCCTTAGTAGTACTATTTATAATGGATGCCTTAAGTGAGTGTGAGCGATAGAAATAAGGTAAGTGGTGCAACCCTAAACCCATCCTGTCATGAGTTAGGCCCATAGTTGAATCCGAGTCTAACTTGGATTGATTACTCAATTTAGTTTGTTCTAAGTGTGTGACTCCAGGTTCTCATGACGTTGGTAGTAATATTGGAGTGAGTGGTATCTAGCAACACATCACTGCTACCCAAGTAATGAGAATGTCGGTGATTTGACATAACCTATCCGTGGAGGTAGTTTAGTCCCTTTGTCCGGATATCCAGATTGAACACAAGGCATAGAACGTGTCACCCTTGTTTAGTTCAATCTTCGGTTTCGATTCCCGAGTAGACATAGTAATAACAAATAAGATCAATATCTCATATTGACTCATTTGAGCATGGCCATGCATTTCGTAGTCTCACTCAATCGGGGGCCCAAAGTTATGTAGGAGGGACAAATCCTATCTAGGTCACTCACATCCCTCCACATGTATTGCGGCATGTCTAATAACCAACGTTATAATCATCTTGTTACGAGATGACGTTTGATGGCATTAAAACACACAACTCTCATGTAGGAAGTAGTGATTTCAGGTCAAAGGACCACATACACCATTATCACTATGAGAAACATGACACTCACGTAACGATAGCGTTCTTGGTCTGTCCAATACATCATTACTCTAATATGTATCCATATGTAGACTTGATATCTCATATCCATGACTCGTGAGATGTGGTCATCCTCTACTTAAGAGCCTCAATGTATTATTGTTGTCCTAATTAATAATAATACTTGACTAGGGACATTTAAGAATAGTGTTTTATCCAATAGGATCTCACGATCAAGTCATCCACTTGATGTCCTATGGTATCAAATTTACTATTCTAAGGACTTTATTATGTCTACCAAAAAGAACACAATAAATGAAATGCCTCATATAAAATAACATAATATAATGTATGTAAATACAAACAAAATGTATTGGCCACTAGGGCATACACCAACAAAGCTTACTAGTAGAGTGAGGTTGTAACATTCTCTCCTTACCTAGTGATATAAAATGACTTGCTCCTAGAAATATGCTTAGCAAGATTATATTAATTGAGCACTAGCAAAAGATTTACCAATGTGTGAGCATTTCCACATCATCATGAAGATGTTATTTGTATAGCTCATAGTATTGATTATGAATGTTTGCATAATGAGAGTGTGTGGATATTCTAGTGATAGTGAGTTGGGCCTCATATTTGATATACATTCTTGATGTAGGCTGTGATCTATTGATGTTGTGTTGAATTTGGTTCATAAGGATGAATATGGATTTTTTTATCAATGATAATAATGGACTACTGCCTCGAGAAGATAAATGAATAGTTTTGGCTTTTGTCACCTTTCTATATGATATTTATAGCACTAATTTAGTTTTTCCCAAAGGAGCTGGAGTTATTGTGATGACATGTTATTTGTATACTTAGTAAGGATTTAGAATTCTCACCCTTTGTAGCTTTTATTTCCATGATAATTCCAAAGCGGGACCATTCCAAAGAGTAGAAGTGCAAATGTTGATGTAGCATCGAATTATTTACTAGTTTTGATCATTGCCTCGTCCCTATAGATATGCAGAGGTTTTGTAAATATTTTCTATATACTTATGCATGAAAAGGCTTAGTTTGTATTAGTTGTACACTTGTGTACTAGTTTGTATAGAACAAACTTTCCAATTAATTATATATCTTTTCCTCGAAAGGCTCCTATGTATATTTAGTATGTTTATTAAGAAAGAATGATGTTAGTTTAGTTGTGACGTGCCTAATCATGATTACTTATATGTAAATCTGGATATACTAATAGTAATAGTTTTGGGTGTAACACCCCAAATTTTATCTATTTTATGATAAATATTCATTTTCTAATATTTGGGATTTTTGAGAATTTTTTTGGATTTTTCTGAGAACGCGGAATATTTTCATATTATTCTTCATTTTACATGCAAATTGAGCGGAGCTAGGAAAATAAGATATTTTTCCCGAGAACCTTGATCTATGGAAACATCGACGGGGGATCTTACTAAACCCGAAGCCAGACACGGTTTACAAGGTTTTACATTTTTTGAGAAATTTTAACAGATAAAATAATAAGCGCTGTGTAAATTTTATCTGTCAAATAAATTAATACTGACTTCCATCAACTGTAATAGTTATCCATTGGATAATAATATGTATTAAAAATCCTATCACATTATCCTAATGTAATCTACTTTAAGTCTAATCAAACCTACTTTAATTCAAATTTAATGTATTTTAATCAAAGCTTCTTTGAGAAGCTTTGACCACCAAATGACTAAGCTACCCTTGGCTTGTTGGAGAAGCCATTCCCTCCCCTTCTCTCTCTCCATTGCCGCGGCAACCATTCTCCAAGGAGGGCAAAATTTTGGTCTCCCACTTAATTCACTTAATCACATTTTACCCATTTTCCTACAATATTTTCTCTCTCTAACTTCATCTTCTTCATTTCTCTCTTCCTTCTCTTTTCTTCCTCTTCCTTGGCTACAAAATTGCAGCCTCCATTACTAACCATTTTCTTCACTTTTCTCTTCATCAAGACCATTTCCATACTCACCTCAACATTCTCTACACTTTCTCTTTAGAAATTTTCTTCAAAATCCAACCTTTACTCCATTGTCTTCCAAGACAAAGCTTCTAGCTTTAAGGTGAAGTTTTTATTTTTCTTCTTCTTTCTCTTCATTTTCATGCTCCATGATCTATTTTGATGACCATAGATCTCTTCTTTTTCAACCTTTAATATTAGTTCTTTGTCTTGAAATTTCTAGGGTTTTGGAAGCTCAAAACCGAACCTTCAAGGACCAAGTAGGAGACCATTTTTGTGTTCTTCCTTTAGGTAAGATGGAGATTACTCACTTCAACCATTATTGGTGGTGAGGGAACCTTTGCATGCTTACCTTGTTTTGGTAATCTTGTATATTTATGTATTCTTGTATTAGATTAATGTTAGAATAATGATCTTGGATGTGTTGAAATGCTTGATGGTATTAGGATTGTTAAATGGAAAATTTGAAGTTTTCTACACTAATGCTATGTCATGGTTTTGATTAGAAATTTAGGGATATAAATTTGTTCTTGTATACAATGGAAGAAACATAGGTGATCAAATGTTGAATGGTGATATTAGCGAGAGATCGAATTTGCCATTGATCTTGTACCTCGAGCTAGTCCTATTTCTATAGCGCCTTATCGAATGTCGCCTACAGAGCTAGTAGAGCTCAAGAAGCAACTGGAAGAGCTTTTGGAGAAGCAATTCATGAGACCTAGTGTATCACCATGGGGAGCACCGGTATTACTAGTTAGGAAGAAAGATGGTACTTCGAGATTGTGCATGGATTATCGTCAGTTGAACAAGGTCATGATCAAGAACAAGTATCCATTGCCGAGGATAGACGACCTGATGGATTAGTTGAACGGAGCAGCTGTGTTTTCTAAGATCGACTTGCGATCGGGCTACCATTAGATCAGATTGAAAGTGGAAGACATTCCTAAAATGACTTTTCGTACTCGTTATGGACATTACGAGTACCTTGTGATGCCTTTTGGTGTGACTAATGCACCTGCTATTTTCATGGATTATATGAATAGAATCTTTCGTCCTTATTTGGATAGATTCGTCGTTGTTTTCATCGATGATATCTTGATCTATTCGAAGAATCAGAAGGATCATATTGAGTATCTCTGTATAGTTCTTCAGACTTTGAAGGAAAAAGAGTTGTATGCCAAGTTGTCGAAGTATGAGTTTTGGTTAGACAAAGTTAAATTCTTGGGCCATGTGATTTCAAAGGAAGGAATTATTGTAGACCCATCGAAGGTGGAAGCTATTCCTCAATGGGAAAGACCGAAGACGGTGACAGAAATTCGAAGCTTTGTTGGATTAGCAAACTATTATCGGAGGTTCATTGAACGATTTTCTAAGATTGCCAGACCTCTTACTCAACTCACAAGGAAGAATCAAGCTTTTGAATGGACGGATGCTTGTGAAGAGATTTTTCAAGAATTGAAGAAGAGACTAACCATTTCACCAGTGTTAGTTCTACCTGATCCGACCGAACCATTCGAGGTGTACTGTGATGCTTCGTACCAAGGGTTGGGTTGTGTCCTTATGCAAGATGGAAAAACAATGGCTTATGCCTCAAGACAATTGTGAGTGCATGAAAAGAACTACCCAACGCATAACTTGGAATTAGCTGCAGTAGTATTTGCTTTGAAGATATGGAGACATTAACTCTATGGAGCAACTTTCAACGTCTTTAGTGATCATAAGAGTTTAAGGTATTTGTACGATGAAAAAGAGTTAGACATGAGACAGCGAAGATGGTTATAGTTCCTGAAAGATTACGATTTCCAACTTCAGTATCACCCTGGGAAGGCAAATGTTGTAGCCGATGCCTTAAGTCAGAAAATGATCAGTGTTTCTACTATGATGATCAGGGAGAAAGATTTGATAGAACAATTCAGAGACATATGGTTTTTTATGGAATTGATGCCGGGCAAGATCTGCATGAACATGGTTACCATCTCGAGTGACTTGATGGACGACATTCGAGAGAAGTAGAAGGTTCACAAGTTCTTGCAAGAGGAAAGAGAACTGATGAAGCAAGGTGGTGTATCAACACTAGAGGAAGGAAGCGATGGAATTTTAAGATTCCAAGGTAGAGTTTGTGTGCCTAAAGATGAGGAACTCGGGAAGTACATTCTTGAACATGCTCATACTAGCAAGTTGAGTATGCACCCTGGAAAGACCAAAATGTACCAAGACTTGAAGAAATTATTTTGGTGGCATGGAATGAAAAGAGATATTGCTAGATGCGTATCTTCTGGTTTAGTTTGGCAGAAAACAAAGATCGAGCACCAACGACCATCTGGAATGTTACAACCCTTGACTATTCCTGAGTAGAAGTGGGATAGTATTGCCATGGACTTTGTTGTCGGATTGCCAAAGACAAGAAGATGATATGATTCAATATGGGTAATTGTGGATCGACATACAAAGTTAGTACACTTTTTACCGATCAACATAAGATATCCTTTGGAAAAACTGACTCAGTTGTATATTGGTGAAATCGTAAGACTGCATAGTGTGCCTAATAGTATTATCTCTAACAGAGATATGAGATTTACATCGAAGTTTTGGCAAAGTCTTCAAGAAGCAATGGGAACGAAGTTACGATTGAGTTCTGCTTATCATTCGTAGACTGATGGTCAATCAGAAAGAACAATCTCATTTTGCGTACAAATTGAATAGAGTCGGGAAAATGAGATATTTTTCCCAAGAACGTTGATCTATGGAAACGTCAACGGGGGATCTTACTAAACCCGAGGCCAGACACGATTTACAAGGTTTTACGTTTTTTGAAAAATTTTAACAGATAAAATAATAAGCACTGTGTAAATTTTATCTGTCAAATAAATTAATACTGACTTCCATCAACTGTAACAGTTATCCATTGGATAATAACATGTATTAAAAATCTTATCACATTATCCTAATGTAATCTACTTTAAGTCTAATCAAACCTACTTTAATTCAAATTTAATGTATTTTAATTAAAGCTTCTTTGAGAAGCTTTGACCACCAATTGACTAAGCTACCCTTGGCTTGTTAGAGAAGCCATTCCCTCCCCTTCTCTCTCTCCGTTGTTGCAACAACCATTCTCCAAGGAGGGCAAAATTTTGCTCTCCCATTTAATTCACTTAATCACATTTTACCCATTTTCCTACAACATTTTCTCTCTCTAACTTCGTCTTCTTCATTTCTCTCTTCCTTCTCTCTTCTTCCTCTTCCTTGGCTACGAAATTGCACCCCCTATTACCAACCATTTTCTTCACTTTTCTCTTCATCAAGACCATTTCCATACTCACCTCAACCTTCTCTACACTTTCTCTTTAGAAATTTTCTTCAAAATCCAACCTTTACTCCATTGTCTTCTAAGACAAAGCTTCTAGCTTTAAGGTGAAGTTTTTATTTTTCTTCTTCTTTCTCTTCATTTTCGTGCTCCATGATCTATTTGATGACCATGGATCTCTTCTTTTTCAACCTTTAATGTTGGTTCTTTGTCTTGAAATTTCTAGGGTTTTGGAAGCTCAAAACCGAACCTTCAAGGACCAAGTAGGAGACCATTTTTGTGGTCTTCCTTTAAGTAAGAGGGAGATTACTCACTTCAACCATTATTGGTGGTGAGGGAACCTTTGCATGCTTACCTTGTTTTAGTAATCTTGTATATTTATGTATTCTTGTATTGGATTAATGTTAGAATAATGATCTTGGATGTGTTGAAATGCTTAATGGTGTTAGGATTGTTAAATGGAAAATTTGGAGTTTCCTACCCTAATGCTATGTCACGGTTTTGATTAGAAATTTAGGGATATAAATTTGTTCTTGTATACAATGAAATGAAACATAGGTGATCAAATGTTGAATGGTGATATTAGAATTAATGAATGGAAAAATTTAGGGATTTCCACACTAGGATGTGATCACTGTTTTGGCTTGAATTTTTGGGGATTGGAGTGATTTTGTGTGAACTAAAATTTAAGTGATTATATATATTAAGAGACTAATGCATAATATGGAAAGAAATTGGAACTTGAAGACCTAATGTGAGGCCACCGTTTTAGAGGAAAATTTTGAGGTAAAATGATGCCTTGATGCATCTTTAGAGATTAGGAATTTAAAGACATGCACAATCCATAATCGAGTGCAAGAATTAAATTGAGAAATAACTTTAGAGAGTGCTATGGTTTTGAAGGGTTACTTAACCTAAAATTTTCATAATTGACCAAAGTTTGAGACTTTGAAATTTGGGATCCATAATGTGGACTTGTGATAATAGATGAACCTTAAATACATATTGATGTGAGGATTTATTCTATGTTGTTGTGATCCCCTGTGTGGGACTAAGCAATTGATAATATGCATTTGATGGACTTATGATAAGTTGATGATGAATATATATATGCCATTGTGGTATGCTCATGATGAATACATCATTAATAAACATGTATGATGTACATTGTATCGTCATGCATATATGTGTCCATTGGACATTGTTGGAAAGGCTATGTATGCCTAGGAGTTTGAATAACACCTATGTGCAGGTGTGAATAGACTAAGCATAGGGTCATAGTGGTTAACCCTGGGGGCATCGGGGTACGGGTGTCTCACAATAGACAGTGGCAGCTCCACTGGGGCCGTATGATAGACTGATGCAAACACACCGACGATCCTGACTGAGACGTTGTCCTATATCGCGATCAACTGTTGAGGTGCCATGTATATGCCATATTGCGCAAATGTTTTTATGAGATGAGCACACTAATTATTTTGGATAACAAGATACTGACATTACTCCTTGATCATTCACTCCGAAAATGTTTAAGTCTAGCTCCATGGAGTAGGAATTTTGGTACTTTCTACGTTATAAACTGTCAGTCTCATAATTCATTGAGCATGAGCATTTATAATTATGAAAAAGTATCTGTTATTGTTACTGCAATAATTATTTGATGGCTTGGAATGTTGAGTGATGGGAACATTGATGTTGTCTGCCTGTTATTGATGTTATTTATCATTGATCTGCTCTTATTATTAATGTTAATCATTATTGTGATTGATGTATGAACTGCGTTATATGTAGGCATCCAGCGCCATTTCGTTTTCTTACTGCCATTTTGGTAATGAAAGCTGAGTGTCTCACCTCTTTCTGTATTTTTATATGTTTTCTGTATTTTCTGTATCTTTGTCGGACTATATTTCTGAGAAGACACTCGTGAGGAAGAGAAGGAAACAACTGAGTTTCTGGGTTTCTGGTCGCACTATGACTAGAGTTGTTGAGGATGTCGTCACGCTCATGCCATTTTTTGGGATACGTGAAGTTGACCTTTCATGGAGGACCAGACTGCTGGCACTTACATATGGAGATGGACCGATGCGTCTACTGCGTGGAGCTAACGGTGTCCTTACCTTGGGGTCGTTATGATGCCCCTGTCTTTGATTTTTCAGCTTTTGTCATTTTAGAATTTTACCTACCCATGAGGGACATGTAGACTGATATGTTTTACACCCCTCAAGAGGATTCCTTCCTCTCCACTCTCGGGCTTATGCCCGAAACTCAGTCTCTCCGATGGCAATTTCGTCGAATGATGAGGACCCTGCAGAGGACCTAGCTATGGTCCCTTCTCGTCAGTCTTAGGGGCCGATACTGTAGGTGGCTACTGATGGCTACCCGTTTATCTTATTGGGGAAGCCTGATGTTTTGTTAATTTAGGGGTGTATATTTGTAACTATCTTGGGTGGGTAAAGCCTTTATCTTTTGTATATTTTGTGATGTAACTAAACGGTGATGCATATGAATATATATATATATATATATATATATATATATATATATACATATATATATATATACATATATATATATATATATATATATATATATATATTGTGTATGGTTTACTTTATGTCGACTCCACTGTGATTGTCTTAATTATTATCTCGTTACGTATTGAATTTTTAAATTAATTTTTATGCTACTTGGTAATAATATAATTTAACAAAAAAAATATATATAGTGTCATTTATAAAGGAATCTAAATACCCATAAAATGAACCGGGTCTATGAGTTTTAAATTTACTATTATTATTTTCCGCAAGTTGTTTCGTGTTATTTACTTCACTATGGTGTGACGTTCCTTCTTCGCTATATTAAGAAAAAGGGGCATTACATTGGGGCATTACAAGTTGCTCCTTAATCATATAATATATTTAGAATGATGTTAGTTTAGATCGAGAGATTGAGTCGTCTCTTTTCCACTCAAAGTGAAGACTGTTCCCTTGGTTTGGGCTCTAGGCCTGGGTGTCTCTCCTAGTCTCTCAGGGCAATCTTGGCATAATGCCCTGGCACACCTCTGATCAATCATGCAAGGCTTGGTACCATGATGCCTTCCACAATTTGTACATTTTGGCCCCGAAGTCTCTACTTGAACCTATTTTCCTTTGTCTTGTGGGTACTTGGGCTAAGAAACACCCCTTTTAAATCCACCATCTGCCATTTTCCTCTTCTGGTGATTCTAGGGCCCTTACTCTTATGGAGGCTTAAAGTCATAAGCCTCTATAATTCTACATTTATTAACCAATGTAGGGAAATCTCTAATCTCTGAGTGCCATATGTTCCTCTTTATGCCCTCCCTCAATACTGCTTCGAATTTTACACATTTTCATTCTTCATCAAGATTATATTTAAAGTAAGAGGAGAACTTAGACAATTCCTCAAATTTGGCTATATATTGGCCCACCAACATACTTCCTTGTTCTAACTTCAGAAAACACTTTTGCATTCTACAAATTCTTTGGAAAATATTTATCCCAGAAGGTAGTCCTAAATACCTCCCAAGTGATTCGAGTTCCAATTGTCTCTAATTATCTTCTAGCATCCATTTTGCCTCCCTACCAGCATATAGGAGGCAAAAGATATTATCTATTTGTCAGTACAACCTATAACAGCAAAATTTTTCTCCATCTCCCTAAGTCATCCCTCAACATTGTAACACCCTGAAATTTCTTTTTTTATGATTTTTGTAATTTTTGTAAATTATTTAATTTATTTTGATTATTTTATTATTATTTTTGGACTTTATGTGTGGTTGAGGCGGTGTCAGAAAAATAAAATATTTTCAAGGCCAAAAAATTTTTGGCTATTAACACGGGGTTGGGGGAACTTACTAAACCCAAAATTGGAAACATATTTCGAAATTTTTCTTTTTCTGAGATTTTATCCGACAGATGAAATCTAGGTATATTCTATTATCTATTGGATAATAAATACTAGTTTTGCTAGCAATAACCTTTGTTCATTGGTTAATATCTACCAGTAAATATCTAGTTAGATGATTAGTCATGAGCCTAGTCATAAACCTAGTCATCACCACTTATGATTCACTTTGTTGTTGAACCAATGGGAAGCAAGCTTCCAAGGTAAGCTTGGAGGAAGTCAAGCTTTGTGGCTATGACTTACAATTTTGAACCAATGGGAAACAAGCTTCCAAGACAAGCTTGAAGAGGAACTTGGAGGAGAAGTTTAGCCAACCCAACACCCTTAGGTGTACACGGTCAAGGGAGCTTTTAGGACAAGCATAGAAGACAAAATGGATATTTAATCTCTCTTAAGTTCATCTTATCTTTTTTTTTTTAAGAAACAAAATACCAAACTCTCTCATTTCTCTCCTTAGTAATATTAGGCCAACACATCACAATTACTCTCCAATCTTGTTTAATCCAAACCATCCATATATGTTAAATCTAGACACCATTTGGAGACACTTTCAAGTTGTGATCTTCTTCAAATTAATCCATCTTCAATCACTTTCTCCAAGCTTAAGTTTGAAGGTTTTTAAGTGAAGTTCTTGATCTTCACTTCTAATTTTATTTTCAAGTTCTAGACCATAATCTTGATACATGGTTATCTTATTTCAAGCCTTAGATTTTAATAGTTGTATGCTTAATTTGTTTTAAGGGTTTATTTGGTGGTAGAAGTTTACTCCAAGAAGGCAACTAAGGAGCTTCTTGATCATCACCTAAGGTAAGAGGGATATTAACCTCATCGATCAACTTGGTGGTGAGAAATGAAATTTGTGGTTGTTGGTGAAAAATCCATGTGAGGATTTATTCACTTGATTGTGTGAATTTAATGGTTTATGCTTGTTGGCTATATGTGATTATATAACTTTGATAGTATGCACAGAATTGTTATGGTAGGAATTGATGATTGGAATGTTTTACATGCTTTGAATCATGTGGGAATGGCAAAATTTTGGTCCCAATGACCATACATGGCTTATGGCCATTTAGCCCAAGATGGGATATCCAAGGTAAAAATATTTCATTGATTATGAACCTAGATAATTAGGTGACAAAAATATGATTTAAGGATTCAGAAGTTGAAAAAGGAAATGAACAAAATTTTATCCTTTGGAAAAGAATTGATTTTCGGCCATGATAATAAGTTTGAAAGATGGTTTGAAAATTTAAAGTATTTCATTTAAAAAGAGTTTTTAGTAAAGGTAATGGAAAAGGATTTTTGAAATGTTTGATGAAATCAAAATAACGTAGATTTTGTGAAAAATGTTAGAAAATATCACTTAGAGGAGATTTGGTAAGAAAACATTGGAATTAAGGTTCAAATTTTATATTAAATATAGAAACTCTCAAAAATTAAGCTTAAAGCATCAATAAACATTTTATGTTATTGAAAAGTATTGATAAAACCTTACGCAATTTAAAAATATTGATTTTTGAGTTATGCAATCAAGAAAACATTGAAAATTTTTTATGCGATTGAAAAATGATGTAAAAATGTTACGCAATTGTGAAAATGCAATAAAAATACTTTGTGATCGAGAAAGATAGCAAATTGTTGTCGGGCCAACGTATTGGACCCAGAGACATCAATAGACGATTTAGCCCAATGGTGGTTTAATTTTCGTGGAAATTACTTTGTTAATTATTGATTCTTTGAGTCATTTGATCATGCATTGCGAAAGTCGTGGGGACTTTGTTTGTTAAGGTTGTATGCCTATGAGATTGAATTTACACCTTAGTGCTGATGCGAATTGCATGGTGAAGGTCAATGACTGATCTTGGGGGCATCGGGGCGCGGTAATTCCACAAGTGGCCAATTAGTAGCTCTATTATCCTGTGGTTTCTGATGCAAATGCACCTACAATCTCGTTGAGACACTATTCCTAGTCATGATTTGGTGTAGAATGTCTTGTATAAGCCATGGTGCGTACGTTGAGAAAGTTATAGCACTTGAATTGAGGCTAACGATATATGGATATGTCTCCTGATCATTCTCTCTCCGATATTGGATTTAGCTCCATAGAGTAGGGGTCGGTCCATTGTGCATATGCATAGGCAGTAGATATGTTGGTGTGATATACATTCGTTGAATTATTTATTAATTAATATTATGACTCTAATTGTTGATTTTGTACTAAATGACATTATTGTTATTATTGTTTCTTTAATGCTATACTAGTATGCGATGTAGGGGATCTCATCTCTTTATTATATTATCTTGTCTGTTCTGTTTTATGTTTATGCTCTATGAAGACTGTGATGGTGACAAGGCGAGATCTTCTGGGTTTCGTTAGGGTGCAATTTCATGGAGGCACCGACGCATGGCGCATCCATCTGGACACTGAGCGCATTGAGTATTTTGGGAATGTTACCTTGTCTTTGAGCAAGACCCGCCATGGGGTCACTACTTTTTCTTTTGATGTTACTGTATCTCTGGAGTTTTATATGCCTGTCAGGAAGTTATTGGGTGATCTTCATTAAACTCCTAGGGAGGATTCTGAGGTATCGTCTGCTCGAACTCCCGTCCATCGATACATGCCCTGACTGGGTGATAATCACATATTTTATACATTAATAAACCTTAATTTTTAGTCATTTACACTCTCTATGTACTTAATTGATTAAGCCTGGTTATGTTTTGTAAGTTTGGACTCAAATTGGACTTAATTGATTTTTTTCAGCACTATTTTGGTCTTACACTATTTTTGTATTTCGATCATATCTTGAGTTCTAGATGTCTTATAATTATGCATCTTACCTTGTAGGAAAGATAAGAGAGAGCTCCACAACTTTCATAAGAGCTCTAGGGCTCAATCGGACATCTAGTGGAGCTAAATGGGCTTGGATGTTAGAACACAGGTTTTGTGACTGGAACCTAAATAGTGTGAAGTAATCAGAGCATAACTTAGGCTGTAGGAACTTTCTTGGGCTAAAATTTGAATATCTGAAAGTTAAGACCCATATCTATAACTTTCATGAAGAACACAAAACTCATATCAGACTCCTTGAAGGTGATATTAGGCTTTGAAGTCAGAATAGAGGTGTTGTACTTGGACCTGAATATTGTTCAGTAATTGGGTCATATCTCAGGTTGTAGGTAGCCTTTGGAGCCAAAACTGGTGCCATTGGAAAGATAAGACAAAATGCTACAACTTTCATGAAGACTATGTTTTATAACTCTAATGGCATCTATGAGATCAACACTGAATGATTTCGGAGACAAAGAATCTCAATAATTTTTCACTCACCAACTCACCATTTGGCATTTTCCACTCATCCACCCACTCCTCACCCACTCAATAATCAGCCCTCTTATCATTTTGTATCTCTAATCCTCTATAAAAGGTTCCATTGAGTGATTATTTAGGAGACTTTGGTTTTAAGCTTGGTTAGGAGAAATTATGTTCATGCTTGTATATTGTCTTCCTTTGTTGTAATTTTCTTTTGTTCTAATTTGAAGTTATGTTTATCTTTCTCTTCTTCTCTCTTTCTTTCTTTTTGATTATGATTACTTAATTTTCATTTTGCTTGGGTGAAAGAGTGAAGCTCTTGGTAATGAAATAAGGTAAGATTATTCTATTTCTGATGTTTAAATGATATATTATAAAGTGGACATTATATGTGTTGTATTTTGGTTTCAATCAATTTAGAAACTTTCCTTGTATAGTGGAGATCTTGATTTATTATAGACAAGAGGATTGACACAGTGAATGCTTGAGCTCACTTACAATTGTTGGTAGATAATTGAAGGAATCATAATATGATTGCATATATAATTGAACTTTGAATGTTATATTTTCCGATTGGAACTTCCTTTATGTGTAAATTTCAATTGAGTTATAAAGAGAAATAATCTTGCCTCTAATTTATTACCAAGAGTGGATCTCCTAACCCAAGTAAATCCTTTTTCATTTTGTGAAAATTTTTTATTACTTTTGGTGTTGTGATAAATCATTTTCTTACCTCAATTAATTTTTCTTCATCAATTCCCTATGGATCGACCTCGGACTCCCGAGAATTTATTACTTGAGACAACCTGCACTTGGGTTTGCATCCTTTAATCCCGCATCAAGTTTTTGGCACCGTTGCTAGGGACTTGATTTGAAGTTTTAATTTATTAAAATTCTTTTTCTTTAATAAAATCTGTTCTCTCTTCTCCCTCACCAGAGCAAAAGATCGGCTTGTCGGACCTTCGGTTTCTTTACTAACTCTCTAACCTTTTAACTATCTAACTTACTAACTTGCTAACCTACTAACTTTCTAACTTTTATATTTATGTCATTTATTTATGTTTACTAACTTTTAATTTATGTCATTTATTTTTGCTTACTAACTTTTATTTTCTGTTCTCTAACTTTTAATTTACGTCATTTATTTTTTGCTTTCTAACTTTTTAATTTCTGTTATTTATTATTGCTTTCTAACGTAATGAAATAATCTTTCTTCTTCTCTTCTCTTTTGCAGGCTCTAGTGGGGCTCTGCCTCTCTCTGGTTTTTATATTTTAAAATTATTTTCTGTAATTTACTTTCTGTAATTTACTTTCTGCATTTTACTTTCTGTATTTTACTTTTTCCACTTTTCTAATTTACTAATTATTAACTTTCTAATTATCTAACTTTTTACTTTATTAGTTTTCTAACTTTTTACTTGTTAATATTTATTGGGTGGTTGGTTTATACCACATCCTTGTTAATATTTAATGGCTGATGTAAATCGCTGACTTATACATTATTTTTTTTATTTTAAGTCATTTATTTATGCTTAATTGGTGTCGTGATTTAAATTCTGGTCGTTTAGTTAAAATTAATCTTGGTACTTTATATATTAATTTATTTGAATCACAATCACGCACAATTGACACAATGACTGAAAGTGAAAGTGTACATGATGAACATGAAAATCAACCGTTGCAAACCATGCGTGAATATTTGCAACCATCTCGAAATTCTAGTCCATCATGTTTTATCTTTCCACTCAATGCCAATAATTTTATATTCAAGCCAGGTATGATTTCTTTACTTCCTAATTTTCATGGTTTAGAATCTGAAAGCCCATATTTATATATGAAAGAATTTGAGAAAGCATGTATTGCTTTCAATGACCAAAATTACACTGAAGAGATTGTTAAGCTTAAATTGTTTCCTTTTTCTTTAAAAGAAAAAGTAAAAACTTGGCTTAACACTTTGAAACCAAGATCAATTGGCACATGTGTAACACCCCAAATTTCCTAAACAGTTGATAGTAATTTTGACAGTTAACGAAAATTCTACTATTTAGTGATTTCTGTGTACTGTAAAATTAGTTTGAGTATTCCATTAGCGTATTTAATCGTTTTGAGTGATTTACTCCGTGTCAGGAAAATAATAATTTTTGGGCCGAAAAAATTTTACGTAATTTAATTATTACTGAAAAGTCTTAATTATTTTACGTAATCTGATTTGATATTTGTGAATTTTCTAATTTTTATGATTTTGTGGATGATTATGAAATTTTTTTTACTGTTTGTGGGCCCAGGGGGTGTATGTGGGCCCAGGTGGCCATATATGTGCCCAAGTGGGTCCCGCAAAGTGAAAATTTTTCTACGCATAGAAAAATTTATACTGTTGAGACAGAGATAGGGGATCTTACTAAACCTAAATCCAGAAACAGTTTTTGAAATTTTCTTTTACTGTGTTTTGTACTGTATTTAATTATCAGGTGATAAAAATACAGTAAAAAAATTATTCAGAAGGTAATAGCAGATAGAAAATAAATAAATATTATATTGCTTAGGTCAACATTGGTGGTTTGGATATCCACCATTGATTTAATCAACGATGGAGACTTGATCTTGATTTAATCAACGGTGGAGATTTGATCTTAAAAGTGAATAAGATCATTTATAACCGTTAGATGGAGATTAAATCAAGGGTAGAAATTTAGTCTTAAAAAGTAACAAAGACCATTTATGACCCTTAGATGTAAAGTTTGAAGGAGTAATCTTAACCCTTCATTTTGGAGACACATCTAATGACTAGAATTTAAAGAAGAAAGATCCAATGGCCTAAATTAAGTCTTCTATCTAAAGCTACACCTAAAGTCTACCTTAATCCTAATCATTGAATTAATCAATGGCTTAGAATGCTTCAAATAATTGCTTGGACTTTCAAGATTTAATCTTAACCATTGATTTAATCTATGGTTGAAATTTGGTCTTATATAATTGCTTAGACTTCAATTGTGACCCTTGGATGGCAACATGGAAGGAGAGATCTTGACTATCCATTTAGTAGCTTCATCTAATGGCTAAGATTAAAGGAGGAAGAAGATCCAATAGTCCAAGTTTGTTACTATCACTTGGAAAATTTCTCAATGATTTAGTACTAATTATTTGCTCAAATAATTCACTCTTTTCTCTCTTCACTCTACGGCAATGGAAAGCAAAATTGCTCGAAATTATTACATCTTTGTGATATTAGGATACAATTCAAGTGAAACAAAGTGAGACCAAGTCAACAAAAATGGCCACCTTTTTGAAGAAGCACCTACGGCCATGCAAAGTTAAAAGGGGAAAATTTGATTCAATTAATTCATATTCTATTATTTATATTACACAACAAAGAAATAGTCAAAATTGGTGGCTTTCTCCATTTGAAGCATTCGGTCATGCACTTGAAAGGGGGCCAATTCTTTTATTCATCATACTTGGTCATTCTTCTAACAATAATTCAAGAAGCCAAATAAAAGTAAGTCAATTTTTTTGGTGACTTTGCACATGTATCCTACGGTCATGCATTTCTTTTTGGAGACAAACTACCCATAATTGATTCATTTTTCTCCTACTCACCTATGGTCATGCAATGAATAATGCAAGACAATTTCTACACTTAATCTTTCCTATTAACTTTTCTTTCATTCTTATCAAAGAAAAACAAAAAGCTACACACACAATATTACCTTTCTCTCCATGCATTCCACGGCAACTACTAGGTAGGAAGAGTTTTCATTTCTATCTTCATTTCTACCAAAGACTAAAAACAATTCTCTCCATTCTCTCTCTTCCAAGAACAAGAACAAAAGAAAACTCCATTCTCTCTTCCTAAGAAGACCATTCGGCCAAGACACCTAAACCCACCATCCAATCTCTTTTAATTTCATCCAACCATAGATCTTGAATCTACATGATATTCTAAGCAATTTTCATGTTGGAGACTTTCTCTAAATCATTCATTTTCAAGGAGTTTTTCCAAGAACAAGTTCTAAGGTTTTTGAGGTGAAGTGTAAGGAAACTTCATTTCTTCTCTTCTTTTTCTTGTTCTAAGAATGTTTGATCCATGGTTCTTCTTGTTCAAGCTTGATTTACTAATAAATATATGTTTTGTTTTGTATTTAAGAAACCTTTGGTGGTGAAGGACTTGGAAAAAGAAGCAAAACAAAGAACTTTTAAGGATCTTCAAGAGGTAAGAGGGAGATTGTAACGCCCCTTTTTGGGAGGGAACGTCACATTGTCAAATGAAATAAAATGCGGAAATTAAATAAACAAACGACTAAGACCCGGTTCATTATATTTAGTTGATGTTTAACCATGTGAGCAAAATTGGCAATAGATTTTTTTTTTGTTTATAGTAACAATAATGCGGAATGTGAATAAAAGTAACAAATGAAACAAGATAATGTAATTTGCACACTGAAATAGCATACGTATATATATATATATATAGAATTTTAATACAATTGTTTGTAGATACAAGCCTGGCCATCACCAAAAAGCAAAACTATACCTACCCCAAGGAAATCATGCATATATAACTATCATGCATATACAAAATATACAGCCCACCAAAAAGTAATACATCAGGCCCCTAAAAATAAAAACACTGGCAGCCATCAGTAGCCACCGGTGACATCAATCCCTCAAATGAGGAGGAACCGTGTCGGGATCCTCGGCGGGATCCTCCTCATCCGAGGATACCTCCATTGGAACCACGAAGCACGAGACGGGGCCCGAGCGGTGGAATCAAGGAGTCCTCCCGTGGAGTGTAATAGCGGTCGCCCACATCTTACGGATGGGCAAGTAAAACTCTAAACGTAGGCTGACGTGGCAGGTAATCACGGGTGCCTCATGTCGTCTCCAGGCAAGAGCAATGGACACGTCTCCCAAGTAGACGCAACGGTCAGAGTTCAGGTTGATGTGCCAGCACTCTGGCCCTCAGAGGAAGGTCAGACGCACGTCACCCAGAAATCCTCGCATAAGCGTCCCCATCGTCAACAGCAAGCACTAATCACGTTCGGGCCAGAAGCCAGGGAAGTCAGGGGCTTCTAACTCGTTGTCGTCGTCTTCGGTAGATGCAATATGAATACAGACAACAAATAGCAGAACACAGAAAGAGGTAAGACATCCTACATCATTACCAATTATAGCATGCTAGAAACAGAACGGCGCCACACGCCCATATAGCAATTTAGAAACAGCATACTCAAATAATAAGCAGTAATTCCAACGGTAAGCAAATAAACAGTTCCAGGCAGATAATCATCATAATGGCAATTAAATATAGTTGCAGAAAGTAAGAGTTAATGATGACAGTGTATATCATGATTCACATGCATGCTCTCTCAATTCCTACTCCATGGAGCTAGACTCAACTAATCGGAGAGAAAGATCAGGAGACATGTATGTAACTCTCTTTTGCCGAGGCCAGTGCTATCAATAATATTCTCATGCGCAATCATGGCATTGTACAGACATTCTACACTAGATCACGATATAGGGACAGTGTCTCGGTCCGGATCGTCGGTGCGTTTGCATCGGTCTACCCCACGGGCAGGAGAGCTACCAACCTCCCATTGCGAGGAACCCGCACCCCGACGCCCCCAAGGTCAACCAATGACCTACACTAGTCTATTCGCACCCGCACTAAGGTGTGTTCAATCTCCTAGGCAACTTGGCCTTACAACAGTCCACAAGGACAATCACAATGCATAAGACACTATGCATGCACATGTATGATCCACAATCTCATACAAGTTCATAATATGCCACATTAGGCCAATATAAGCATCAATACATAAATGGTCACTCACATGGACCCATAATCACATAATATCAATATCAAATTAATTAATACGTCATTAGGTTCATTATGAATCCTAACTTAGAACTTATTCCTTATTTCAAGGTTCATATACAAAGTCAATTTAACATACGATGGCAATTCAATTTTTAATAATTTACATTTTATGTAAGCCCTTAAGCCTCACACTCTCATGTTCTTTACTCACTTAGATTTACCTTAAGTCTTATGATGGATTCACCTTTAAGTTTAAATTTTACCAAATCATTTCAATTCCTTAATTATCCGCTCCATCACTTAGATTATTACTTGCCTAATTGGTTATGCCTTCAAGCTACCAAATTACATAGCTTCACCCAAAAAGGGCTAGGAGGCCGTGACCTCCCTAGGAATTCATTTCCTAATTCTTTCCAACTCACCACACCATTGGTTACACTCTAAATTCACTTGATCCTCACTTGTTACACTAGCTCACCAATAACCCTAAATTGGGCTCAAAACCGTGGCCACCACTTGGGTTTCAATCTCAATTCTTTTCTTCCATTACATCCCATTTTTATCTATTGATTAATTCCAATTCAACGCTTGTTACAATTTACCACAATTTCCCTTAATTGCTAGCCTCAAAACCGTGGCCACCAAGAGGGATTATCAAAGGTCATTCTTCCATTTCCAATCACAACATCCACTCAAATATTCCATTACATACAACAATTCAATCCAATAGCATAAATTAATTAAAATCAACATATAACACAATTAATCATTAAATTCAAGAACAACCCTCATTAGGGTTCTTCCACAAATCAACACAACCAAGGTTCCTAGATGCTAAAAATGGTTGAGGAGGAGTGTCTTCCTCTTACTTGAGGGTAGAAATCAAGAGAGCTCCAAGAATGCTCCTTGAAATTTTCGGATTTGGCCACCAAAATCCCTAAAAATGGTGACTTTGTTAGAATAAATACCAAAGCTTGAAAAATCAACCATGGATGACCATTAAAGAAACCATAATCACGAAATCAAGAGAAGAGGGAGAGTGGTCTTGAAACTTACCCAAAATGCTCAAAGTTGGAGCTTGAAGAAAATGGTGGAGATGATGGAATCTCAAGAAGCTCCAAGAGGAAATGATGCTTAGAATGGTGTGAGGATTCAAGAAATGTATTTAGTTTAATTTTTTGTGAAGATTGAGTGGCTTGAAGGAGGGCTAGCCGTAGCCCTTGTAGAGAGAAGGAAGAAGAAGAAGGAGGAGGAGGAGAGAGAAAGTGTCTTGAACTTAAATGAATTAAAATGATATTTGATTAAATGAAATGTAGTAATTTCCATTCCCTTGGCTGCCTTCCAGCCGTGCAAAAGAGAGAGAGGAGAGAGTGAAAATTGGCTTCAAGAGAAGCTAAGGGCATTTGGGTCATATTTTGGTCAAAGCTTCTCAAAGAAGCTTGATTATTTTACTATTAAATTTGAATTAAAGTGGATGGATTAGACATAAAGTAGATTGCATTAGGATAATGTGATAGTATTTTTATTACACACTATTATCCAATAGATAATAGTTACAATGATGTTAAGTCAATCGGTATTTAATTAATCGACGGATGAATTTTCCATTTGTATTGATTTATTTTATCGTTAGAATTTCTCAAAAATTGTGAAACCTCGTAAACTGTGTCAAGTCTCGGGTTTAGTAAGATCCCCCATTGACATGTCCATAGTCCAAGGTTCTCAGAGAAAACATCGCGTTTCTCTGGTTCTGCTTAGCGCGCACGCAAAACGAGGAATATATTAAAATATTCGACAGTTCCGGAAAATTCCCAAAAATTACAAATATTATAAAACAACTATTTTTCATATAATTTTCTAATTTTTTGAAGCACTATAGTCGTTTTCCCGACTCTGCTCAAGTTTCACGCAAAACGAAGATTATATTAAAATATTCGTCGTTTCCGAAAAATTCCAGAAAAATTCACATAAATCACAAATATTAGAAAATGACTATTGGCGGTGAAATAATTAATTTCCGGAGCGTTACACTGACCTCAGCAATTCTCAGCTCAGTGTGCACGCAAAACGAGGAATATATTAAAATATTCAACGTTTCCGTAAAATCCTAGAAAAATTCCTAAAAATCAAGAATAATATAAAATGAACATTTATGATCAAATAGGCATTTTTCGGGATGTTACAGAGATCGATCTCACCAACCAAGTATGGTGGTGAGAGATGGTCTTATATTTGATGGATGGTGAATCCATGTGAGGATTCATATCCATGGTCATGTAATTATTTGTGGGTGGTTATGTGCTTTGATTATTTTATTTGTCATTTCTATATTTTGCATGATTTTATTACCTATATGGTATGCTTATAATATGCTTGATGAGAATATGGTATGCTTATAATATACATGATGAGAATATGTGGAATATATTATGATGGAACAAGAAATTTTGGCTCCAAAGGCCAAGGGGAGGCTACAGTTTTTAGCTTCCAAAATAAGGGTTTATGTTGAAATTTTTCAAGAACAAGGAAATTATTTTTTGGGTCCCTAGAACATTGAGAATTTCAGCCAAGACACCTCAAGATAGGTGTTTACAAATTAATATTTTCATGAATGATGAAATGAGATGTTTAGAAAGCAAGGAAAATAAACAAAGGGTTTATTTTTCAAAGAGTACATGAACACGGTTTTAAAAGGATTTTTATTGATTTATTTTGTATAAAAAGTTTCTAAGTGTTTTACTAAACATGAGTTGTAAACGAAAATGAACAACTGATTTGATTTTAAAGACTATGAGTCTTACGGTTTTGTTAAAGAATTTTTAATGGTTTTATTTGTGTAAAACCATATCAATTTAGAAGGAAAAATATTTGATGGTTTCAATAGTCATGTCCATGTTTTTGAAGGCTTGTAATGCTTTGATTTTATGGAACAAAGTGATTTTTAAAGTGGAATACAATTTGTTTTAGAACAAGGAATTTGGAAAAGGAATCAGAGTGTTTTATCACTTGAGAGAATTTTGTAAACGAAAGACAAAGAGAGGTTGAACATGTTTGAACTTCAATTTATTTTGAAGAATTGATTTTAGAATTGATTTGAGAAAAATGGAGAATATAATGGTGATTTGAAAATTTAGTAATGTATAACTCATTTCTGGGTTTTGGAGTACGTTAGGAAATTTTAAGATTTGAAACATTGATTCATATCAAAGGAAAAGTGATTTGGTAGATTATATTTTGGAAAAGGATTTCTTTTGTGGATTATATTTTGGAAAAGGATTTCTTGAATAAAGAAATGTGGAAAAAGATTTTCTTGAGTAAAAGAAAGTGAAAAATGAAATACAAAGTCAAATTATTTTGAGAAAGGTTGAAAAAGAATTTTTGAAGGTTGAGAAATATTTCTTGTAATGAAATTGTGGTGAAAAATTATTTACGTATCTTAAAAACGTGATTTTAAGCTACGCGATTTGAAATACGTTAAAATATTTCTACGCAATTTGAATTACGTTTAAATATTTTACGTGATTTGAACTACTGTTGAAAAATCACTACATGATTGAAAAGTAATGGAATATTTTTACGTGATTGTGAAAATGGCGAGAAATTGCTATGCGATTTGGAAAATGTTTAAATATTTTGAGAATGATGGAAAATGATTTACACAACTAAGAAGAATGATTTTTAAGTTACGCGGTTGTGAAAACGATGGAAAATCACTACGCGATTTGAGAAACGTGTAAATATTTTTACACGATTCAGAAAACGTTGAAAAATCAATACGTGATTTGAAAATGCAACAGAAGTGTTGCGGAATTCTGAAAACATAACAGAAATGTTGCGCGATTGTGAAAACACGACGAAAGTGTTTTGTGACTATGAAAATGTGATAACATGATTTCACTGTTGAAAATACAGTATGATTACTGTTGAACCAGTATATGGACATTGTATGAGAAAATGATAAGTTTTACCTGTGATTGGCATTTGGTGCATTTTACATGCATTGGAAAGATATGCCTGTGATTGGCATTGGTGCATTATACATGCATTGGAAAAATATGTATTGAGGCATATGATTAAATTGAACAAATGAAATTGAAAAGATTTGACCCTTGTGGTTGGACTTGCACTGATATATTCGTGCATTGTATATAGTATAACTAATAGCTATTTTGGCCCTTGTGGTTGAAGAGGGAATGAAAAATGATAGTGAGGTCTATGTCAGATCTTAGGGGCGTCAAGGCGCGGCGGTCGACCAGTGAATATCTGTCTGTGGGCTAAGGTTGGACCATACGCCACTTGGCGATGCAGTCCGTTGCAATGCGTTGATGATACCCGACAAGAACACGATTCTTTTCAACGACTGGAAGATTGTCTTTGGGCTAAGGCTGACAATTAACAGAGCATTCTCCTCGAAATTTGTGAAAACCTCCATGGAGTTATTTTTGAAAAACTGAGTCTATGTGCACATGCATGAATCTGAACATTTATATCTGTACGATATATTAATTGAGGAATATTGGCTATGACAACTGTTTTGAATACTTGGATGATGATGATGATAATTAGACAATGTTGAGGGCATTATCGTAATTGTTGTTTATGATAATTGAACTGATAAATGATTGGATGATGATAATTGATTAATATTGATGACATGATCATAATTTTGGTATGATCTATTTGTATGATATGTTGTTTGTGTTATCTATGTGCTACCATGTTGGTATTGGCGTAGGTGATCTCACCTCTGTTATATTATTTTGCTGTGTTTGTGTTGTTAAAATAATACAGTAGAAGGAACGAGTTGTCTTAGACATAATGGGTGGTAAATGTTCTGAGATTGTTGACAACATGGTGGAGTGGACATTCAGGACTCGCTGGTGTACAACGTTAACAAAGAACAGATGTCTGATTCATCAAGATGGATACAAGAAGGAATAAGTATGTTAAGTTTTCTCATTAGTGTTGTACCGTGCTATTAAATAGGACCCGTCATAGGGTTTGCAACTGTTAAAAAGAGAGAGTTTTCTGTTAGTTTTATATTTCTCTTTAAATTGTTAAATATTACTTGGTGTCAATATTGTATATTAAATATATTTTCAGTAATACCTATAAATTTCAGTAAGTTTATGTTTTTGTAAAAAAAAAATTTTAAAACCACATTTATAACTCAATCCTTTTATGAACTTCGTTTTAGATTTTGAGTTGGGAGTCAGAAATGTGGTGCCCAGAGGAGGGTGTTACAACATGGCAAGAAATGCAAGGTGAGTTCTTAAAGAAATTTTTTCCAACACATAAAACCAATGCTATGAAAAGACAAATCCAAAATTTTCCCAAAATTCAAACGAAACATATTTTCAATGTTGGGAACGGTTTAAAGATTTGTTAAATTCTTGCCCACATCATGGTTTTGAAAAATGGCACACTATAAGCTTCTTTTATGAAGGTTTAACACCTGAAACTAAACAATTTGTTAAAACAATGTGCAATGGTGAGTTTCTTGATAAAGAACCTGACAAAACTTTAGGCTATTTAAACTAGTTGGCTAAAAATTCTCAATTTTGGCATAGTACTAACCCTTCTAAAAATTCAATTAGATCTAACCTTGCAAATGTTAATAAAGAAAAATATCACCTTAGAATGATGGAAAATGATTTACGCAACTAAGAAGAATGATTTTTAAGTTACGCGGTTGTGAAAATGGTGGAATATCGCTACGCGATTTGAGAAACGTGTAAATATTTTTACGCGATTGAAAAAACGTTGAAAAATCAATACGTGATTTGAAAATGCGACAGAAGTGTTGCGGAATTGTGAAAACGTAACAGAAATGTTACGCGATTGTGAAAACACGACGAAAGTGTTTTGTGACTATGAAAATGTGATAACATGATTTCATTATTGAAAATACAGTATGATTACTGTTGAACCAGTATATGGACACTGTATGAGAAAATGATAAGTTTTGCCTGTGATTGGCATTTGGTGCATTTTACATGCATTAGAAAGATATGCCTGTGATTGGCATTGGTGCATTATACATGCATTGGAAAAATATGTATTGAGGCATATGATTAAATTGAACAAATGAAATTGAAAAGATTTGACCCTTGTGGTTGGACTTGCACTGATATATTCATGCATTGTATATAGTATAACTAATAGCTATTTTGGCCCTTGTGGTTGAAGAGGGAATGAAAATTGATAGTGAGGTCTATGTCAGATCTTGGGGGCGTCAAGGCGCGGCGGTCGACCAGTGAATATCTGTCTGTGGGCTAAGGTTGGACCATACGCCACTTGGCGATGCAGTCCGTTGCAATGCGTTGACGATACCCGACAAGAACATGATTCTTTTCAACGACTGGAAGATTGTCTTTGGGCTAAGGCTGACAATTAACAGAGCATTCTCCTCGAAATTTGTGAAAACCTCCATGGAGTTATTTTTGAAAAACTGAGTCTATATGCACATACATGAATCTGAACATTTATATCTGTATGATATATTAATTGAGGAATATTGGCTATGACAACTGTTTTGAATACTTGGATGATGATGATGATAATTAGACAATGTTGAGGGCATTATCATAATTATTGTTTATGATAATTGAACTGATAAATGATTGGATGATGATAATTGATTAATATTGATGACATGATCATAATTATGGTATGATCTATCTGTATGATATGCTGTTTATGTTATCTCTGTGCTACCATGTTGGTATTGGCGTAGGTGATCTCACCTCTGTTATATTGTTTTGCTGTGTCTGTGTTGTTAAAATAATACAGTAGAAGGAACGAGTTGTCTTAGACATAATGGGTGGTAAATGTTCTGAGATTGGTTACAACATGGTGGAGTGGACATTCAGGACTCGCTGGTATACAACGTTAACAAAGAACAGATGTCTGATGCATCAAGATGGATACAAGAAGGAATAAGTATGTTAAGTTTTCTCGTTAGTATTGTACCGTGCTATTAAATAGGACCCGTCAGAGGGTTTGCAACTATTAAAAAGAGAGAGTTTTCTGTTAGTTTTATATTTCTCTTTAAATTGTTAAATATTAATTGGTGTCAATATTGTATATTAAATATATTTTCAGTAATACTTATAAATTTTAGTAAGTTTATGTTTTTGTAAAAAAAAATTTTAAAACCACGTTTATAACTCAAACCTTTTATGAACTTCTTTTTAGATTTTGAGTTGGGAGTCAGAAATGTGATGCCCTTAGGAGGGTGTTACAACATGGCAAGAAATGCAAGGTGAGTTCTTAAAGAAATTTTTTCCAACACATAAAACCAATGCTATGAAAAGACAAATCCAAAATTTTCCCAAAATTCAAACGAAGCATATTTTCAATGTTGGGAACGGTTTAAAGATTTGTTAAATTCTTGCCCACATCATGGTTTTGAAAAATGGCACACTATAAGCTTCTTTTATGAAGGTTTAACACCTGAAACTAAACAATTTGTGAAAACAATGTGCAATGGTGAGTTTCTTGATAAAGAACCTGACAAAACTTTAGGCTATTTAAACTAGTTGGCTAAAAATTCTCAATCTTGGCATAGTACTAACCCTTCTAAAAATTCAATTAGATCTAACCTTGTAAGTGTTAATAAAGAAAAATATCACCTTAGAATGATGGAAAATGATTTACGCAACTAAGAAGAATGATTTTTAAGTTACGCGGTTGTGAAAACGGTGGAATATCGCTACGCAATTTGAGAAACGTGTAAATATTTTTACGCAATTGAGAAAATGTTGAAAAATCAATACGTGATTTGAAAATGCGACAGAAGTGTTGCGGAATTGTGAAAACGTAACAGAAATGTTACGCGATTGTGAAAACACGACGAAAGTGTTTTGTGACTATGAAAATGTGATAACATGATTTCACTGTTGAAAATACAGTATGATTACTGTTGAACCAGTATATGGACACTGTATGAGAAAATGATAAGTTTTGCCTGTGATTGGCATTTGGTGCATTTTACATGCATTGGAAAGATATGCCTGTGATTGGCATTGGTGCATTATATATGCATTGGAAAAATATGTATTGAGGCATATGATTAAATTAAACAAATGAAATTGAAAAGATTTGACCCTTGTGGTTGGACTTGCACTGATATATTCGTGCATTGTATATAGTATAACTAATAGCTATTTTGGCCCTTGCGGTTGAAGAGGGAATGAAAAATGATAGTGAGGTCTATGTCAGATCTTAGGGGCGTCAAGGCGCGGCGGTCGACCAGTGAATATCTGTCTGTGGGCTAAGGTTGGACCATACGCCACTTGGCGATGCAGTCCGTTGCAATGCGTTGACGATACCCGACAAGAACACGATTCTTTTCAACGACTGGAAGATTGTCTTTGGGCTAAGGCTGACAATTAACAGAGCATTCTCCTCGAAATTTGTGAAAACCTCCATGGAGTTGTTTTTGAAAAACTGAGTCTATGTACACATGCATGAATCTGAACATTTATATCTGTATGATATATTAATTGAGGAATATTGGCTATGACAACTGTTTTGAATACTTGGATGATGATGAAGATATTTAGACAATGTTGAGGGCATTATCGTAATTGTTGTTTATGATAATTGAACTGATAAATGATTGGATGATGATAATTGATTAATATTGATGACATGATCATAATTTTGGTATGATCTATTTGTATGATATGTTGTTTGTGTTATCTCTGTGCTACCATGTTGGTATTGGCGTAGGTGATCTCACCTCTGTTATATTGTTTTGCTGTGTCTGTGTTGTTAAAATAATACAGAAGAAGGAACGAGTTGTCTTAGACATAATGGGTGGTAAATGTTCTGAGATTGGTGACAACATGGTAGAGTGGACATTCAGGACTCGCTGGTGTACAACGTTAACAAAGAATAGATGTCTGATGCGTCAAGATGGATACAAGAAGGAATAAGTATGTTAAGTTTACTCGTTAGTGTTGTACCGTGCTATTAAATAGGACCCGTCATAGGATTTGCATCTGTTAAAAAGAGAAAGTTTTCTGTTAGTTTTATATTTCTCTTTAAATTGTTAAATATTTCTTGGTGTCAATATTGTATATTAAATATATTTTCAGTAATACCTATAAATTTCAGTAAGTTTATGTTTTTGTAAAAAAAAAAAATTTTCAAACCACGTTTATAACTCAAACCTTTTATGAACTTCTTTTTAGATTTTGAGTTGGGAGTCAGAAATGTGATGCCCTGAGGAGGGTGTTAAAACATGGCAAGAAATGCAAGGTGAGTTCTTAAAGAAATTTTTTCCAACACATAAAACCAATGCTATGAAAAGACAAATCCAAAATTTTCTCAAAATTCAAACGAAGCATATTTTCAATGTTGGGAATTGTTTAAAGATTTGTTAAATTCTTGCCCACATCATGGTTTTGAAAAATGGCACACTATAAGCTTCTTTTATGAAGGTTTAACACCTGAAACTAAACAATTTGTGAAAACAATGTGCAATGGTGAGTTTCTTGACAAAGAACCTGACAAAACTTTAGGCTATTTAAAGTAGTTGGCTAAAAATTCTCAATCTTGGCATAGTACTAACCCTTCTGAAAATTCAGTTAGATCTAACCTTGCAAGTGTTAATAAAGAAAAATATGACCTTAGAATGATGGAAAATGATTTACGCAACTAAGAAGAATGATTTTTAAGTTACGCGATTGTGAAAACGGTGGAATATCGCTACGCGATTTGAGAAACGTGTAAATATTTTTATGCGAATGAGAAAACGTTGAAAAAACAATACGGGATTTGAAAATGCAACAGAAGTGTTACGGAATTGTGAAAACGTAACAGAAATGTTGCGCGATTGTGAAAACACGACGATAGTGTTTTGTGACTATGAAAAAGTGATAACATTTTTCACTATTGAAAATACAGTATGATTACTATTGAACCAGTATATGGACACTGCATGAGAAAATGACAAGTTTGGCCTGTGATTGACATTTGGTGCATTTTACATGCATTGGAAAGATATGCCTGTGATTGGCATTGGTGCATTATACATGCATTGGAAAAATATGTATTGAGGCATATGATTAAATTGAACAAATGAAATTGAAAAGATTTGGCCCTTGTGGTTGGACTTGCACTGATATATTCGTGCATTGTATATAGCATAACTAATAGTTATTTTGGCCCTCTTGGTTGAAGAGGGAATGAGAATTGATAGTGAGATCTATGTTGGATCTTGGGGGCGTCAAGGCGCGGCGGTCGACCAGTAAATATCTGTCTGTGGGCTAAGGCTGGACCATATGCCACTTGGTGATGTAGTCTGTTGCAATACGTTGACGATACCCGACAAGAACACAATTCTTTTCAACGACTGGAAGATTGTCTTTGGGCTAAGGCTGACAATTAACAGAGCATTCTCCTCGAAATTTGTGAAAACCTCCATGGAGTTGTTTTTGAAAAACTGAGTCTATGTGCACATGCATGAATCTGAACATTTTTATCTGTATGATATATTAATTGAGGAATATTGGCTATGATAACTGTTTTGAATACTTGGATGATGATGATGATAATTAGACAATGTTGAGGGCATTATTGTAATTGTTGTTTAAGATAATTGTACTGATAAATGATTGGATGATGATAATTGATTAATATTGATGACATGATCATAATTATGGTATGATCTATCTGTATGATATGCTGTTTATGTTATCTCTGTGCTACCATGTTGGTATTGGCGTAGGTGATCTCACTTCTGTTATATTGTTTTGCTGTGTCTGTATTGTTAAAATAATACAGTAGAAGGAACGAGTTGTCTTAGACATAATGGGTGGTAAATGTTCTGAGATTGGTGACAACATGGTGGAGTGGACATTCAGGACTCGCTGGTATATAATGTTAACAAAGAACAGATGTCTGATGCATCAAGATGGATACAAGAAGGAATAAGTATGTTAAGTTTTCTCGTTAATGTTGTACCGTGCTATTAAATAGGACCCGTCATAGGGTTTCCAACTGTTAAAAAGAGAGAGTTTTCTGTTAGTTTTATATTTCTCTTTAAATTGTTAAATATTAATTGGTGTCGATATTGTATATTAAATATATTTTCAATAATACCTATAAATTTCAGTAAGTTTATGTTTCTGTAAAAAAAAATAATTTAAAACTGCGTTTATAACTCAAACCTTTTATGAACTTCTTTTTAGATTTTGAGTTGGGAGTCGGAAATGTGATGCCCTGAGGAGGGTGTTACAACATGGCAAGAAATGCAAGGTGAGTTCTTAAAGAAATTTTTTCCAACACATAAAACCAATGCTATGAAAAGACAAATCCAAAATTTTCCCAAAATTCAAACGAAGCATATTTTTAATGTTGGGAACGGTTCAAAGATTTGTTAAATTCTTGCCCACATCATGGTTTTGAAAAATGGCACATTATAAGCTTCTTTTATGATGGTTTAACACCTGAAACTAAACAATTTGTGAAAATAATGTGCAATGGTGAGTTTCTTGATAAAGAACCTGATAAAACTTTAGGCTATTTAAACTAGTTTGCTGAAAATTCTCAATCTTGGCATAGTACTAACCCTTCTGAAAATTTAATTAGATCTAACCTTCTAAGTGTTAATAAAGAAAAATATCACCTTAGAATGATAGAAAATGATTTACGCAACTAAGAAGAATGATTTTTAAGTTACGCAGTTGTGAAAACGATGGAAAATCGCTATGCGATTTGAGAAATGTGTAAATATTTTTATGCGATTGAGAAAACGTTGAAAAATCAATACGTGATTTGAAAATGCAACAGAAGTGTTGTGGAATTTTGAAAACGTAACAGAAATGTTGCGCGATTGTGAAAACACGACAAAAGTGTTTTGTGACTTTGAAAATGTGATAACATGATTTCACTATTGAAAATACAGTATGATTACTGTTGAACCAGTGTATGGACACTGTATAAGAAAATGGCAAGTTTTGCCTGTGATTGGCATTTGGTGCATTTCACATGCATTGGAAAGATATGCCTGTGATTGGCATTGGTGCATTATACATGCATTGGAAAAATATGTATTGAGGCATATGATTAAATTGAACAAATGAAATTGAAAAGATTTGGCCCTTGTGGTTGGACTTGCACTGATATATTCGTACATTGTATATAGTATAACTAATAGCTATTTTGGCCCTTGTGGTTGAAGAGGGAATGAAAATTGATAGTGAGGTCTATGTTGGATCTTGGGGGCATCAAGGCGCGGCGGTCGACCAGTGAATATTTGTCTATGGGCTAAGGCTGGACCATATGCCACTTGGCGATGCAGTCTGTTGCAATGCGTTGACGATACCCGACATGAACACGATTCTTTTCAACGACTGGAAGATTGTCTTTGGGCTAAGGCTGACAATTAACAGAGCATTCTCCTCGAAATTTGTGAAAACCTCCATGGAGTTGTTTTTGAAAAACTGAGTCTATGTGCACATGCATGAATCTAAACATTTATATCTGTATAATATATTAATTGAGGAATATTGGCTATGACAACTGTTTTGAATACTTGGATGATGATGATGATAATTAGACAATGTTGAGGGCATTATCGTAATTGTTGTTTATGATAATTGAACTGATAAATGATTGGATGATGATAGTTGATTAATATTAATGGCATGATCATAATTCTGGTATGAACTATCTATATGATGTGCTGTTTGTGTTATCTCTGTGCTATCATGTTGGTATTGGCGTAGGTGATCTCACCTCTTTGTTATATTGTTTTGCTGTGTTTGTATTATTAAATTAATACAGTAGAAGGAACGAGTTGTCTTAGACATAACGGGTGGTAAATGTTCTGAGATTGGTGACAACATGGTGGAGTCGACATTCAGGATTCGCTGGTGTACAATGTTAATAAAGAACAAATGTCTGATGCATCAAGATGGATACAAGAAGGAATAAGTATGTTAAGTTTTCTCGTTGGTGTTGTACCGTGCTATTAAGTAGGACCCGTTATAGGGTTTGCTACTATTAAAAAGAGAGAGTTTTCTGTTAGTTTTATATTTCTCTTTAAATTGTTAAATATTAATTAGTGTCAATATTGTATATTAAATATATTTTCAGTAATACCTATAAATTTCAGTAAGTTTATGTTTCTGTAAAAAAAAATAAAATTTAAAACTGCGTTTATAACTCAAACCTTTTATGAACTTCTTTTCAGATTATGAGTTGGGAGTCAGAAATGTGATGCCCTGAGGAGGGTGTTACAACATGGCAAGAAATGCAAGGTGAGTTCTTAAAGAAATTTTTTCCAACACATAAAACCAATGCTATGAAAAGACAAATCCAAAATTTTCTCAAAATTCAAACGAAGCATATTTTCAATGTTGGGAACGGTTTAAAGATTTGTTAAATTGTTGCCCACATCATGGTTTTGAAAAATGGCACACTATATGCTTCTTTTATGAAGGTTTAACACCTGAAACTAAACAATTTGTGAAAGCAATGTGCAATGGTGAGTTTCTTGATAAAGAACCTGATAAAACTTTAGGCTATTTAAACCAGTTGGTTGAAAATTCTCAATCTTGGCATAGTACTAACCCTTCTAAAAATTCAATTAGATCTAACATTGCAAGTGTTAATAAAGAAAAATATCACCTTAGTCAAGAGGAAGACCTAAATGCAAAGTTTGCCAGTTTGGTTAGAAAGGTTTATGCCATGGAATTAAGAAAAGCAAAAGAAATCAAATCTGTGCAAAATGAAGAAATTTGTAGCATTTGTGATGACTTACGACACTTAACACATGAATGTCCTAAGATTCCTATTTTTAAAGAAGTTGTATATAAGCAAGTAAATGCAATGAATAATTTTAAAAAGTCATTTACTTCTTCTTTTTCAGATACATACAATCCGGGATGGAGAAATCACCCAAACTTCAGTTGGAAGAATAATAATCAGTCACAATTCGTGCAACCACCATCTCCTCAGGCACAACAGGACTCTCAAAATTCTCAAGGATATGCACCTTATGTCCCACCATATGGTAAAAACCTTGAAGAAACACTGCATGCATTCATAGAAAAGTAAAAGGCCATTAATAAACAAAACAATCAAACCATAATTGACATAAAAGAAACTCTTGCTAAACTTTCTTCTACACTGACCATTCACGAGAAAGGAAAATTTCCTTCTCAACCTCAACCAAATCCCAAGGGTCAGTACAGTCTAAATGAGGGGAGTTCAGAAAATCGACAAATGGACCAAGTCAAGTTAGTGATAACTCTTAGGAGTGGAAAGGTTATTGAAAAACAAATTCCTGAACCTTGTGAGAAAGAAAATGAACCAATTCTCTAAGAAAATGAAGAAGTTGACCAAAAAGAGACCAAAATCTCGCTTGCACCCTAATTTCCTCAAGCATGAAACAATTAAAGGAAATTGAATCATAACAATGAAATTTTTGAAATTTTGAAACAAGTGAAGGTCAATATTCCTTTGTTAGATGCTATCAAATAGATTCCTTTTTATGGCAAATATTTGAAAGACTTATGCACTGTTAAAAGGAAACTAAATGTGAAAAAGAAAGCATTTTTGGCTGAACAGGTAAGCTCCATTCTTCAGAATAATAATGTGTTGAAATATATAGACCCTAGTTGTCCTATAATTTCATGCATTATTGGAGATCATAAAATTGAAAAAGCTTTACTTGATCTTGGTGATAGTGTCAATTTGTTTCCATATTCAGTTTATCAGCAACTCAACTTGGGTGAGTTAATACCAACTTCTATAACTCTTCTACTTGCCAATAGATCAATTAAAATTCCAAGAGGAATAGTAAAAGATGTGTTGGTTCAAGTTGATAAATTCATATATCCTGTGGATTTTATTGTCTTAGATACTAAACCTATGGTTGATAGTTACAAGTCAATTCCTGTTATTTTAGGCCATCCATTTTTAGCAACATCTAATGCTTTGATAAATTGCAGAAATGGAGTGATGAAGCTAACATTTGGAAACATGACAATGGAGCTCAATGTTTTTAACATGTGCAAGCAACCACAGGAAGTCCTTGATGAAAATGAGGAAGTTGAAGGAATTGAAGCCATTGTAGATGATCATATTCAAATAAGGAGTTCTTCCGACCCATTAGAAATTTGTTTAGTCAATTCATTTTATTCAGGCATGCAATTAGAAGATGATATCTCTGAAATATGCTCTTTGCTTGATTGTACACAGGTAATGGAGTATAAGGAATGGAAGCCAAGATTTTAAGAGCTAAAACCCATGAATGATAATGCCTATGAAGAAGTACCCACACTGGAACTAAAGCCATTACCTGTTAGGTTGAAGTATACATTTTTGGGAGAAAAGCAAAGCTTTCCAGTGGTAATTTCCTCGTCTCTTACTAAAGAACAAGAAGGTATGTTAACAGAAGTACTTAAAAGGCATAAAAGTGCAATTGGATGAACGTTAAAGGACATAAAAGGCATTAATCTATTAATTTGTGCACATAGAATACATTTAGAGGATAATGCTACAACTTCTCAACAACCTCAAAGAAGATTAAATCCACACATAAAAAAGGTAGTTAGAGCTGAAGTCCTTAAATTGCTTGATGTTGGAATTATCTATCATATCTCTGATAGCCAGTGGGTAAGCCATACACAGGTTGTGCCTAAGAAATCTGGAATAACAGTGGTTGAAAATGAAAAATGTGAATTAATACCTACGCGAGTCTCATCTAGTTGGCGTATGTGTATTGATTTTAGAAAATTAAATGCTGCTACTAGGAAATATCATTTTTCCTTGCCATTTCTTGATCAAATTCTAGAAAGGGTAGCAGGACATCCATGCTACTATTTTCTTGATGGTTATTTAGGTTATAATCAAATACTAATTGCATTGGAAGATCAAGAAAAAAATCACTTTTACATGTCCCTTTGGTACTTTTGCATATAGAAGAATGCCTTTTGGCATGTGTAATGCTCTAACAACATTCCAAAGATGCATGTTAAGCATTTTTAGTGACATGATTGAGCATTATTTAGAGATTTTCATGGATGACCTGACAGTTTTTGGAAATTCTTTTGAAAATTGTCTTGATAATTTGGAAAAAGTTCTTAAAAGATGCGAAGAAAAATGATTAGTGTTAAATTGGGAAAAATGTCATTACATGGTTACCTCAGGAATAGTGTTAGGTTATGTGATATCTTCTAAAGGAATTGAAGTTGATAAGGCCAAAGTTGAATTAATTATCCATTTGTCTTCCCCAAAAATAGTCAGAAAAGTTCGTTCCTTTTTAGGACATGCAAGACTTTACAGAAGATTCATTAAGGACTTTAGTGTCATATCTAGACCATTATGTAATCTTTTGTTGAAAGATGCACCATTTGATCGGACTCAAGAATGTCAAAAATCTTTTGAAAAATTAATTGGTCTTCTAACATCTACTCCTATCATGCAATCTCCTGACTGGTCTTTGCCTTTTGAGTTGATGTGTGATGCTAGTGATTTTGCTGTGTGCGCTATTTTAGGCCAAAGAAAGGAAGGAAAGCCTCATGTGATTTGTTACGCAAGTAGAACTTTAAATAGTGCACAAATGAATTACATCACTACTGAAAAAGAACTACTTGCTGTAATTTTTGCACTAGACAAATTTCGATCTTACTTAATTGGTTCTTCTATTATGATTTTCACCGATCATGCTGCTATTAGATATTTGATGTGTAAGCAGGATTCTAAACCAAGATTGATACGGTGGATCTTATTGCTTCAAGAATTCAACATCACAATAAAAGATAAGAAAGGAGCCAAAAATGTTATCGTTGATCATTTGTTCAGACTTACAATAGGCTCACCTTTTGATAGCACACCCATCAATGATTCTTTTCCTGATAAATTTTTATTTTCTGTTAATTCCATGCCTTGGTTTGCTAACATAGTCAACTTTCTTGTAACAGGAAAGATGCCGCCTCAATGGACACACCAAGATAGAAGAAAATTCTTGACAGAGGTGAAAAATTTTTATTGGGATGACCCATACTTATTCAAATATTGTCCTGACCAAATCTTTCAGAGATGTGTGCCCAACAGTGAGGTAGGTAGTGTTATTAAATTTTGTCACTCAAAAGCATGTGAAGGTCATTTTTCTTCAAAGAAAACAACTGCGAAAATCTTGCAGTGTGGATTTTATTAGCCCACTTTATTTAAGGACTGCTATACTTTTTGCAAAAGTTGTGAAAATTATAAAAAATTAGACTCAATTTCAAAAAGAAACATGTTGCCTCTGAACCCTATCATTTGGATTTGTGTATATTTTGGTTGCAGTTAATTATATCTCAAAATGGATTGAGGCGATTTCATGCCGACACAATGATCATAAAACTGTTTTCAAATTTTTAAAAGAAAATATCTCGTGTCGATTTGGAATCCCTTGAGCTATCATCAGTGATGGGGGAACACATTTTTGCAATAAACCATTTGAATCTTTAATGAAGAAATATGGTATTAATACAAAATTGTCACCCCTTATCACCCTCAGACAAATGGACAAGTTGAATTAGTAAATAGGGAGATTAAACAAATTTTGAAAAAAATAGTTAACCTAACTCGTAAAAATTGGTCTTTAAGACTAAAGGATGCACTTTGGGCTTATCGTACTGCTTTCAAAACATCTTTGGACATGTCACCTTATCGGTTAGTCTATGAAAAACCTTTTCACTTGCTTGTAGAATTAGAATATAAAGCATTTTGGGTCATTAAAGCTTTCAATCTAAATCTTGATGATGCTGGCAAGATATACAAATTGTAAATAAATGAACTGGAAGAATTGAGAAATGATGCATATGAAAATTCAAATATTTATAAAGCTAGAACAAAAGCTTTTCATGACAAGACAATTTTGAGAAAATCTTTTGAAATTGGTCAAAAAGTTCTACTTTATAATTCTCGTATGCATGTATTCCCCAAAAAATTGAGATCTAGGTGGGGTGGTCCTTTTGTTGTCAAACATGTGTATCCTCATGGGGCCATAGATATTGAGAATCCTAGAAATGGTAATGTGTTTAAAGATAATGGAGAAAGACTCAAACCATTTCTGGAAAACCAAGTTGATAAGGTAGAATTCATCTCTTTTTCTGATTCTTGTTATGAATAGAATTTATTCTAATTTTGTTGCCTTGTTTCTGCAGTTCTTTGTGTTCCTGGTTAAGTGGCAGATAATGGTACTTTATGGCTCTCGAGTCAGTTTGTTTTTCAGTTTCCCAAAATAACTGAATCCTTCTCATTTAAAATGGATGTTAGTCTTTCAAACCTAAGAAAACATTTTCCTTCCCTCCCTTAAAATGCTCTGACAAAAATCTACAAAACTAGATGTGAAAGATTGAGACTGTTAATGCACAATGGTATGGCTGGATAATTGAAGCAAAGGTCCGACTAGCAGGTGAGTCTTCAATTTCATTTGACTCATACATGCCAGGTCTTGAAAGAAGTTTGTATTCTAAAAGAAGAAGAGCAAAAAGGTTACAAGTCTATCACAAATGTGCACGATGGAATTGTAACAAGTGATGTTGTTTTCTGGGGATGGTTTCCGCAAACAGAGAAGATAAAATTTTCTTCATTAAGAATGGACTGAGTAAGGAGTCATTAGATGATATCTTATTGACTCTTGAGATGCATTCTTGTGGATTTGTGCATCGTGAACTTCTTAATTTGTGGAATCTTTTTAAGGATGAAGAAAAATGCTACAGTCTTGGGAATCTGACTCTAAAAGACCCTGTTTGTTAATTTATAAGAAAATTCGATGGGAAGCTTATACTCAACTCATAGAAGGCGTTTAAGCCATTACTGGACGTGACACCAGAGGCAGATGTGAGCCATATCCACAACAATCTGTACATATTATCTTTTTCTTCTTCATATTCTTCTTAAAAAAAAGAAAAAAATGTTTGAACAAGGGCGATCCAGAAGGAGTACCATGGCTTTAATTAGTTGCGGAGTCCTAGACTTTGGCTTACCCGTCATTGACTCGGGTGGACCTTTGCACGCTGGTCCTTAAAAAAGGTTCGTGTACCATGCTCTATAGAGAGTCACACTCCATAACCCAATGTTTACCATCTAGGCACTATGGAGTTGATGGACAAGTAGAAGCGTCCTAATCTGGTTATTAGTGAGAAGTAACCCGTAGCTGCCAAAGTGTATGAGACATCTGAGCTTGATCCTCTCTTTTATTAGAAGGGGCTCTCAGCGCCCTAGGATAGGACGTTCTGGATCTTGGACATTACGGGTTTCAGATTTTAGCATCTTTGTTGATGTTACGAGCTCAAGTGTGAGCTTTCCAGGTTCCAGACCCAGGATGGAAACCCACGATAGTTTCTTCTTTCTCTTTTCTTTGAATAAACAGATGTGAGTGTCTAATGCACCGGTGACACGCAATATAAAGATATGTCACTATTGCACTCATGACGCGCAATATAAAGAAATGCCATGAAAACTGTACATAAAGGTATGTCATCATTTGCTATTATATTTCTTTTATTTTGTATGATTTTGCTATATTTTGATTTTGGACAGACGATCCTTTGAGCAGGGTCCTTCAGGGGTTTCTAGACTTCTTTACCCTGATGGTTTTCTTGAAGTAAAAAAAACCAAAACAAAACAAAAAAAACCAAACAAAAAAAAAAGATTTTGTGTTTCTTAATTTCAAACTTTTCTGACAACCACCAACCTACCCTTATAGGTGTTATTATTACCCTTTCTATTCTTTTTCTTATTTAAACACTCCATTATCTCTACTTTCCTCTAACTCAGAATCATTCAGAGAGAAAAGTGAGTACAGAAATAGAAGGTATTTCTGTTCATCAACTTAAAAATATTTGTGTATTTTGTGGGTCTAAGTATGGGAAGGGTGTAGAGTTTGTAAATGCAGCTAACATTCTTGGTAGATCACTTGCTGCGAGAAATATTCATCTTATATATGGGGGAGGTTGTCGTGGGTTAATGGGGGTTGCATCACTTACTGCATATATAGGAGGCAGTCAAGTTTTAGGTGTCATTCCTGAACCTTTAGCTCAACAGAACATCACTAGAAAGACAATTGGGGAGGAACTTAAGGTATCTTCAATGCATGAATGAATAAAGATAATGCTTGACAATTCTGATGCATTCATTGCCTTACCAGGTGACTTTGATACCTTAGAAGAAGTTTTTCAAATTGTCTCTTGGGCCCAACTAAACATCTACCATAAATTCAGAGATTTGTTGAATGTAAATAATTTCTGTGATATTCTGTTACTTTTTCTTGACTATGCTGTAGAACAGAAATTTATCACACCATTGACAAGACAACTTCTTATCTCTGCTTCCACTATTAATGAGTTGATTGATAAATTAGAAGCTTTTGTTCATAAACCTGACCAAGTAATAGCTCAGATAGATTAGTCAGCAAGAAACAGTGAGGGAAGCAGGATGAAAAGAAAGCCAGATTTGACACTTCTTTTATAGCTTTCTTTTACTTTTGATTTTATTTATCGTACTTTGTTTCTGTTTAAATTTGTGTCAGATTTCTCCAACAGGTAATATCTTCTATCCTTTACTCATCTATATTTTAACATTGAGGACAATGTTGTGATCTAGTTGGTATCAAAGGATAGTTGACCCAAAAAAAATTCTTTTTTAGGAAGTATAATATGATTGTCATGGTACTAAACCAATGAATGATGGTAGAGTAATGAGTAATTTTACTCCTAAGACGCATCTAAATTGGGAAGTATGTTTAGTGATATGACTGTCAGGAATATATTCGTAGTAAAACCAATTAGGGATGGCAGAGTAAGGAGTAAATTTTGCCTTAAAAGTAAATTACTCTTGAGACACATCTTAGTTAAGGAAATAATTATTTTGTGTAGAAGTAGCAAATGGATTCTTGGATCTTAGCATAAATTGTCTTCTTTCTTAAAAATCACAAACTTGGATATGAATGTTGATATGGTGAATTGAGAATGATAGAAATATGCCTTGTGAGATTTTGAGCCTATTGATGAATGAATTGAATATTTGTAACATTCTCTTCTTTCTTGTGTGATTTTCACTTATGGAATTATTACTCTAGAACTTGCTTTGATTCTTTTTGAGGCTACATTTTCATATGTATACATAAATATGATTGAGGCATTTTGAAATAGCTACTTTGACTAAATAGCCATCATTGTATATTTTCCCTTGTGTAACCGCTTTGAGCTTATTTGATCATTCCTTGTTTTTAGCTCATTATGTGCCTTAAAAAAAACATATTTTTACCCAACCATAGGGAATAAGAGAGCATTGGCCTTGTTCTTGAACAAGCGTGGGGGTGTGTGTGCAAAATAATTAAAAAAAAAGAACTGACCACTGTTGCAATTAAAGGATTATCAGAGTCTAGAATAAAGGTGGATGCATGGAAACAACAGGAAGAAAAGGAGATGTTCAGGCCTAACAATGAATTCAATTCACCAATTTGGGATTGATCTTCAACAAAACATTAGTCAAATATTGGTCATTGTCCTTTATGATGAATGTTCTCAAACATCTTCTCCACTCTAATTGTACCATCATGCTCTTTTATTCTCTTTGGTATTTATCTTCTCATATCTATATTATCTTCTCTCCTTTACCATGGCCCCATTACAATCTTGAATAAATTCCTCTTGATTTTTGTATGCATGTGTTTTAAGTAGTGGAGAAGTAGAAGATAAGCAAGCTTATGGTAGTGTAATTGTTCATGGGTTGAATAAAGTGAAATGCTTACCTTTTAAACACTTGAGAGATTGAGAGTGAATTCTGTGAGGATCTATCATTCTTGATTCATTCTTTTCAATTGAAGTTTCCATGCTTGTTGGTTTGAGATGTGAAGAAAAGTTACCTCATTAATGCTTTGATCCCTTGAATTTCTGGTTGCTCTTCTTGTTTTATCCAGTCTTTTAGAGTTTTTAGCTTTTGAGTCTATGTCGTTTTTCTTTGTTTCCTAGCTTTAGTCTTATGTGTTTTGTCCAGGAGTGCAAAAAGCTAAGTGTGAGAGAATTTGATAATCACATATTTTATACATTAATAAACTCTCATTTTTAGTCATTGACACTCTCCATGTACTTAATTGATTAAGTCTGATTATGTTTTGTAAGTTTAGACTCAAATTAGACTTAATTGATTTTTTTAGCACTATTTTGGTCTTACACTGTTTATGTATTTCAGCTATATCTTGAGTTCTAGATGTCTTATAATTATGTATTTTATCTTGTAGGAAAGATAATAGAGAGCACTATAACTTTTATGAAGAGCTCCAAGGTTCAATCAGACATCTAGTGAAGCTAAATGGGCTTGGAATTCAGAACACGGGTTTTGTGACTGGAACCTAAACAGTGTGAAGTAATTAGAACATAACTCGGGCTGTAGGAACTTCCTTGGCTTAAATTTGGATACCTAAAAGTTAAGACCCATATCTACAACTTTTATGAAGAACACAAAACTCAGATCAGACTCCTTGAAGGTGATATTCGTCTTTGAAGTCAGAACAGAGGTGCTGTACTTGGACCTAAATATTGTTCAGTAATTAGGTCATATCTTGGGTTCTAGGTGGCCTTTGGAGCTGAAACTAGTGCCATTGGAAAGATAAGACAAAATTATACAACTTTTATGAAGACCATGTTTTATAAATCTAATGGCATCCGTGAGATCAACACTAAATGATTTCGGAGACAGAGAATCTTAATAATTTTTCACTCACCAACTCACCATTTGGCATTTTCCACTCATCCGCCCACTCCTCACCCACTCAATAATCAGCCCTCTTGTTATTTTGTATCTCTAATCCTTTATAAAAGGCTCCATTGGCTGATCATTTAGGAGATTTTGGTTTTAGGCTTAGTTAGAAGAAATTATATTCATGCTTGTATATTGTCTTCCTTTGTTGTAATTTTCTTTTGTTCTAATTTGAAGTTATGTTCATCTTTCTCTTCTACTTTCTTTCTTTCTTCTTGTTTATGAGTACTTAATTTTCATTTTGCTTGGGGTGAAAAAGTGAAGATTTTGGTAATGAAATAAGGTAAGATTACTCTATTTCTTATGCTTAAATGATATATTATAAAGTGGACATTATATATGTGTTGTATTTTGTTTCCAATCAATTTAGAAACCTTCCTTATATAGTGGAGATCTTGATTTATTGTAGAAAAGAGGATTGACACAGTGAATGCTTAAGCTCACTTACAATTGTTGGTAGATAATTGAAGGAATCATAATATGATTGCATATATAATTGAACTTTGAATGTTATATTTTCCGATTGGAACTTCCTTTATGTGTATATTTCAATTGAGTTATAAAGAGAAATAATCTTGCCTCTAATTTATTACCAACAGTGGATCTCCTAACCCAAGTAAATCTTTTTTTATTTGTGAACAACTTTTATTACTTTTGGTGTTGTGACAAATCTTTTTCTTACCTCAGTTAATTTTTCTTCATCAATTCCTTGTGGATCGACCTCAGACTCCTGAGAATTTATTACTTAAGACAAGTTGCACTTAGGTTTGCATCCTTTAATCCCGCATCACTGGGGAATTTGTCTGTTAAGGATTCCGAGGAGGATTCTGAGGAGGATCCAGAGGAGGATCTAGTGCAGGACCCTTCCCTCCAGGTGTTTGGACTTGGGCCATATTAGGTTTTGTTATGGTACCTGTATATATACTTTTGAGTACGGAAGTTTTATGTATTTATGTTGTCATTAAACTATGTTATATATATGAGATGTGTATTATTCAGTTTACTATGTCTTGTGTTCTCTATATTCTGTTAAGTTTATGTTATCCACAAAAAGAAATTTTATAACCCGTATATTACAATATTAAATTATTTATGACTTGGTTTTAGCTTTAAAAAATTTGGTTTGAAATGTAATTCCCAAAGGAGGGTGTTACATTGGTATGAGAGCCTAGGTTTAGTCTGTTAGGTTTGTGGTTAGGTTTGTCTTGTTTGTTTGTGTGTTTCTCTGTGTTTTGGTTTCTGAAAGGAGACAATATTATTTGAAATGGTTATATTTAGTCTTCATTATATTTTGATTAGTTAGTCTTTGAAGAAAGACAATGGCTCGTGGTAAAGGTGCGCATGTGGACACGGGACGTGACAATGATAATATGGTTGTGGCTACAACAATAATATAGAGAATGACTGATGTTGTAGTACAACAAAATCAGAGGGCTGCGCAACAGCATGAAGTGACAACTGAGGCTCAGAATCTGTCAGAGTTTCACCACAATAATCTACCATAGTTTAAAGGAGAATTTGATCTAGAGAAAGTGAACCTTTGGATCAAGGAATTGGAGAAAATCTTTAGAGGAATGGGATGCATAGACGAAAGGAAGGTAATCTATGCTACTTTCATGCTTGTTGGAGACAGTGAGGACTAGTGGGCAGGAACTCAACGGTTGTTGGAAGCTGAAGGAAGAATCATTACATGGGAAGTCTTCCAGAGCCAATTTCTAGATAAGTATTTTCCAGCTAGCACAAGTCACAGAAAGGAGATGGAGTTCCTTGGACTAAAGCAAGGGGGAATGATCGTTAGTGAATATGCTGCTAGGTTTGAAAGCCTATCAAAATTTTCACGATACTTTCAACTCTAGCTCGAAGAGGAATAAAAGTATCAAAAATTCGAAGAAGGTTTAAGGCATGATTTGGAACAATTAGTACTACCTTTGCGGATAGATCAATTCCCAGCTTTGTTGTATAAGTGCTGCCAAATCGAAGAGTTGAATCAGTCTCAGGATACGAGACCCCGTAACTTTGGACCATCTCGGTTCCAAAGAAAGAGTCATAGTAATATCAACCAATTCCAACGGAAATCGTATTCACGGCCATCGGGGAATCAACAATAACAATAAACATTTAGAGCAAGTACTAGTGGCAGTAGATCCAGTCAGACCGTGACATCTTTGCCAAAATGTATGAGGTGTGGAAGAGATCACTTAACAAAGGAGTGTAGGATCAAGGGAATAATTTGTTTCAAGTGCGAGAAGCCTGAACATATTTTTAGAGACTGTACTCAACCAAAGACAGAGCCTTCCATTAGTAATGTACGTGCTTCAAGACTATAAGCAGGAGGGAGAGTCTATACCGTGAGTGAAGCAAAAGCCTCCCAATCTGAAGGTCTAATTAAGGGAGATTGTGCCAAAAGAGGTAAGCCTTTAACTGTACTGTATGACTCGGGGGAAACCCATTCTTTTATTGCCTATGACTGTGTGAATCAATTAGGGTTTTCTGTGTCTTCGTTACCATTTAACTTGATTATTTCTACTTCCACTGCTAAACTTGCTATTACTACTCAAGTCTGCTTAAACTATCCTATTACTGTTAGAGACTGAAACTTTTCTGTTAATTTAATTTGTTTACCTCTTTCACAAATAGACGTGATTTTAGGAATGGATTAGTTTATCTGCTAACCATATCCTATTAGATTGTTCCAATAAAACTTTAGTGTTCCCTGAGACTGAGATTTATGGATTTTTGATGGCCAACCAAGTCAAAGCTTCCTTGAGGGAGGGAGCTCAAGGATACATGTTACTGTTTTCCTTGGAGGTCAAAAGTGAGATGAATATGAATACTATTCCTATAGTCAATGAGTTTTACAAAGTTTTTCCTGATGATGTACCTGGACTACCACCAGAACGAGAAATAGAATTTTCGATCGATCTTGTACCAGGATCTAGCTCTATATCCATGGCACCATATTGGATATCACCGTCAGAATTAGAAGAACTCAAGAAGCACTTAGTAGAATTGTTAGAAAAGTAGTTTGTGAGACCTAGTGTATCACCATGGGGAGCTCTAGTGTTGTTAGTTAAGAAGAATGATGGAACTTCTCGCTTATGTGTGAATTATCGCCAGTTAGACAAGATCACGATTAAGAACAAATATCCGCTTTCGAGGATAGATGATTTGATGGGTCAACTAAAAGGAGCCAGTGTATTCTCTAAGATTGATTTACATTTTAGTTATCACCAGATTCGCATAAAAGTAGAAGATATCCCCAAGACGACATTTTAAATGCGTTATGGGCATTATGAATATCTAGTGATGTCGTTCGGAGTGACAAACACTCCTGCAATAATCATGGATTACATGAAAATGATCTTTCATCCTTATCTAGACAGATTTGTCATTATCTTTATTGACGACATTATAATATATTCTTGAAGTCAAGAAGAACATACTAAACATCTCAATATGTTCTCCAGATTCTAAAGGAGAGACAATTGTACGCTAAGCTGTCAAAGTACGAGTTCTGGTTGGAGTAAGTTCAATTTTGGGGTCACGTAATTTCAAAGGAAGGAATTGCAGTGGATCCATTGAAAGTTGAAACAGTTCTTCAAAGGGAAAAACCGAAGACCGCAATGGAGATCTGTAGTTTTGTGGGATTAGCCAGTTATTACCAAAGATTCATCGAGGGGTTTTGTAAGATAGTAGGACCTCTTACCCAGCTCATATGAAAGAATCGAACTTTTGCATGGACTAATGTATGTGAGGAGAGTTTTCAAGAATTGAAAAGATGATTGACTACTTCTCCAGTATTAATTCTACCTAATCCTAATGAACCTTTTGATGTATATTATGATGCTTCATATCAAGGTTTAGATTATGTGTTTTTGTAGAACAGAAAGGTAGTAGCATATGTTTCGAGGCGATTGAAAGTGCATGAGAAGAACTACCCTACTCATGATTTGGAGTTAGCTATTGATGTGTTTGCATTGAAGATCTGGAGGCATTTTCTGTATAGAGCAACATTCAATGTTTTCAGTGATCATAAGAGTCTGAAGTACCTGTTTGACCAGAAGGAGCTGAATATGAGGCAAATGAGGTGGTTAGAATTTTTGAAAGATTATGATTTCCAACTTCAGTATCATCCCGGAAAGGTGAACGTCGTGGCAAATGCTTTGAGTAGGAAGATACTTAGTGTCTTTACTATAATGATCAAGGAAAGAGAATTGATAGAACAATTCAGGGATATGCGATTGTCTGTAGAATCGACACTGGGAAGACTTTGCTTGAACATGATTACTATTTCGAATGGATTTATGGAAGAAATTCGAGATAAATAGGGAAGTGATCAATACTTGCAGTATGAGAAGAAGCTAATGAAGCAAGGCGTGATAACTCCATAGAATGTAGCTATTTGTGTCCTATCTCTATGCATTATTGATTGTTTTTTCCTTGTTGTTAGGCATTATGGGAAGACTTTAGCCCCATTTTCATCTAAAATCTATGTTGAAGTCTTCCTCTCTAATCTTGCTTTAATTCTTCCTAATCTTTGATTGGTTTGAGCTTGATTACATTTGTATTTGACTGATTGATTTTGTAACACCCCTTTTTGGAGAGGGACAGTCACACCAACAATGAATTAAACTCAAAAAATCCCTCTAAGACCCGATTTATATACATATAGATAGTAACCTATTCATTTATAAAGCAAATGATGACTTGGAAATTCTTGTTTATATTTTTTTTGTAAGCGAAAAACATAAATTTAGTAGAAATAAATAATAGGAAGAACATTACATACATCCAACCAGAATATATATATATATATATTTCATGAGTACTTATATACATCAAAAGATCTGGGTAAAAACATAAGTAAAAGTTTCACATGCCCAAAAAGGATTACATCTGTTAAGATAGTTAGAATTTGTTAGAATTAGTTAGAATTAGTTTTAATAGTTAGTTAGTTTACTTGGATTAGTTGGCTATATAAGCCAAGGTTACTCATTGTATTTTACACTTCTTCTTCATTCTATCAATACACAGATTTTCTTCATTTCTCTCATCTCTCTCTTCTCCTTCTACTACGAAACCATGAAATTTAACATGGTATCGAGCCTTTTCATCCACCTTGAACACTCTTCTCGCTGCATTTTCTTTTCTTTTTTTTTTTACATTTTTCCGAGAAAATCCACAAATTATTTTTTCTTTTCTTTCAAGTTTTTAAAGGCTTAAATAGACATTCTTCCATTCGTAATTCTGTTCTTTCTCCTACACTACTTTTCTCTCGTAATCTTCGCTGCTCTGAGACATGGCAAGAGGCGCCTCTCAATCTCAGTCCACAACTTCCTCCACCACCACGCGACCAGGAGTCATGGCTCCCCGCGCTGGCATGCGCCGCCGCCGTCTAGGCAGAGGATCTATTCGTACCCACACTAAGGTGGTAACAGACTCCGCCGAAAGCAACATGCTGAGGTTCTACACCGACGACGCCCCCGGCCTTAAGATCTCGCTGACGGCGGTGCTCGTTATGAGCCTCTGCTTCATTGGCTTCGTCACCGCTCTCCACGTCTTCGGCAAGCTCTACCGCTATCGATCTGGCGCTAACGTTTAATTCGATCTCTCTCCAATTCCAACTCTCAGATCTCTATGTTCAGACCCAAGGTCGACGAGATCTCGCTCCTCACCGTCCACTCTTCCTCCTCTTGGACCGGTTCTTCCACCATATTTTGTCGATCTGTCACCACCACCGCGAGCGCCACCGTGTTCTGCCGTGGGAGGCGATTTCCGATCCGCAACGGCCGCCACCACCATTGAAGCGTCGATGCTTGATTCTTGCGCCCTGTTCACTCACCACGATTGCGATTCCTTGATCTTGAGTTCTTGCTGGTGAAGCTCCAGCCTCAAATCTTGCAAGCCGATCAGGTTGTTGTTGCCCGTTCCTTTGCCTTGCTTTTGACAGATTCTTCTCTGAATCTTCAATCTTTCCCGAGACTGGAATGTTGTTGTTGTTCTTCTTCTTGTTGTTGACGGTGTTATTGGAGGAGAGCGACCAAGGTTTGTCGTGATCTTGTGACTCTTCTTGTTGTGGATGATGGAGTCTCCATTGAAACCGATTCAAGGACGCACGAAAGTTGAATGTTATTTAGATAATATTGTCAGAAGGAAAACAGAAGAATACACGCATTTTGCTAGATTCATTGTTTTGATCAAGATGTATTTCCAATGTTTCTTAAGATCTGTGTGTACACCAACTGTTTGGTGAATTGTTTCTTTGATATTTTTTTTTTTGTTGTAAGCTTCTGTTCATGGTGGTTAAGTATTGATGTGAGCTTCTGCCATGAATGGTTAAGCATTGAGATTCTTTGTTTGTTGCTTACATGTCTTAAGTGGTTAAGCCTCATGTTTAGCTTCTGCTTTCGCTCAAGATGGTTAAGCTTTGTGCCTTAATTGGCTTTGATGATTTCAGCTTCTGCCTTCTATGGTGGTTAAGCATTTGGAGCTTCTGCCTTGTATGGTGGTTAAGCTTTTGTAGCTTCTGCCTTGTATGGTGGTTAAGCATTTAGAGTTTCTGCCTAATCTGGTGGTTAAGCTTTTGTTGGCCTGTGTGCCTTACTAGTTCTTGGCATTATCATTGTATTTCGGATATGCATTTGATATGCATTTGTATTGGTCATCCCAATTTATTTGTTTGGAAGTGTAATGTACACCTTCCACTTATAGATCATTTGTAAAGCTGTTAAGATAGTTAGATTCGACCTTGTTGTTTGTTTAGATTGCATATTTGCCATTCGTGTAACATTGTTAGAATTAGTTAGAATTAGTTTTAATAGTTAGTTAGTTTACTTGGATTAGTTGGCTATATAAGCCAAGGTTACTCATTGTATTTTACACTTCTTCTTCATTCTATCAATACACAGATTTTCTTCATTTCTCTCATCTCTCTCTTCTCCCTCTACTCTGAAACCATGAAATTTAACAACATCCTTCAACCCTCCAAAATAACAAAACATCAGGCCCCCAAAAAGCTACATACCACATGCCAAAGTTCCATAACTACGAGAGAGGACCCTCCGATGGGTCCTCCTCTAACTCATCGGAAGATGAGACTATCGGGGGATGCACACCCTGACGGACAGGAGTCCGTGTAGAGGACACCTCATTGTCCTCTCAAGGAGTATAATTCAGAACACCCCAAAGCTCCCTAACAGGCATGAAAAACTCCAAGTGTATAGTAGTATCCAAAGAGAAGAAGGGAACATCATCCCTAGTCCTACAGATAATTACAGAAATGTCTCCAGTATATCTGATGTGCTCCGAGTTCCAGTCAATCCTCTAGGCATCTGAACTGCTATGGAACAAAATACTCACGTAACCCAAAAAGCTTTGACCCAATGCCATCACAAAACAGAAAACTAATTTGACTAAAACCCAGGGAATGCATGCTCTTCCTCGCCTCAGTCTTTACAGAAGTACAGATATAAACAGAATAACAAAGTAAAGAGGTGAGATATCCAACATCATTACGCCAAATAGTATAATAAAATAGTAAGCAGCATCAAGATCAGATAATAAATAATTTAATAATCCAGGCAGTCATAATATGAATAAAGGAAATAGTTCTATAATCATGTAAATAAATGCCAGGTAAATATGTTGACGGACTATGCATATGCACAAAGTACCAAAATCCTACTCCATAGAGCTAAACACAACATTGGAAAGAATGATCAAGGAGACATGTCTGTATCTCATCAGCCTCAAATCAAGTGCTTCAATATTAATAAATTATGCAACATGGCTTATACAAGACATTCTTCACAAGAACGTGATATAGGACAGTGTCTCGGTCTGGATGATCGGAGCATTTGCATCGGTCTGTCTCATAGTACAGATGAGCTACCAACTGCCCATTGCGAGATACCCGCACCCCGACACCCCCAAGGTCAATAAGTGACCTACACTAGTCTATTCGTACCCACACTAAGGTGTGATTCATCTCCTAAGCATACAGCCTTACAACAAAGTCCACCAAACTTTCACAATGTATGATGACTCAATGCATATTCATGTATATTCAACAATAATACATTTTTTCCCATAATCACTCCACAATTTGGTCAATTTAATTATCAACAGATCCTTAGTTCCATTTATGGAGCCACAACAATACATTATCTGATTCTCAATTACAAAAACATACTTTTAAGGTTTATTATGAAATTATGCTTTAACTTCAACGTTTTTCCTATTAAGCCTCTCTAGGAAAATTCTCTTGCATTTTTCACCTAATCTTTGTTACTCTAATTAAACAAGTCCTTTGCTTAGTTCTAAACCTAATTCACCTAGAGTAATTTATTTTATGTTTCTCAAAATCTCACTTACACTCATGTTCTTTCTTTGGCCGAAAATTACTTTAAGTTATAGGATAAAATTTTATTCTTTGTCCTTTTCATTTTAAGAATCCCTAATCAACATCTAATCATCTAATTAATTAAATTTCCATTTTAACACAATATTTTGCCATTGGTTACTCTATGGGGCCGTGAGCTCTAAGGGACTAGGAACCTAAATTTTCATCACTTCATTCATTATTAACCACTTGATTAGTTAGTCTCTCAATTTGTTACAAAATTTTAATCATGGACACCCCATTTGTGGGTGTTTGGTTGTGAGCCTCAAATAAAGGGGGAAAAGAGCCCTTGTTTTTCATACATGATTCTAATCCATCAAAATTATTCCAAAGCCATCAAGATATATAATAATAACCAATAAAGTCATACAAGGTAAATTCAATACAAAGATCATCAAGAATCATACAACAAAGTGAGTAACCCTAACATGGATTCCTCACTACCAACACAAAAACGTGTTCCTCACCACCATGATAGATTGAAGAGGATTATCTCCCTCTTACCTAAAGAGAAAACAAGAAAAGCAAGCTCCTTGGTGCTCTTGAAATTCATCCACCACCACCAACAAAACCCTAGGATATTCAAACTCACATAATCAATAACCAAAGCTTGAAAAAGGAATCCTTGATCACCAAGGTGACCAAGAATCATGAAAAAGAGAAGAGAAAATAGAAAAGTCAAGAACTTTACCTCAAAGTTTAAAGTCTTAGGGCTTTATGGAAGAAGGTGAAAATGGAAGATTCAAAGGTTGGTCACAAAAGGAAAAAGCTTCTAGGTGATGAGTAGAAGCAAGAAATAAGATTGGTTGAGCAAGAAAGCTTGGATAGCCAAAAATGGTGGGTTTGGCCGTGGGAATGGAGAGAAAATGGAGAGGAAAGCAACTTTCGCATTTGGTTTGGGGATTTCAGGTTTCGACTTTGTGAGTCACTCCGTACTTCTTCTTTTCAAATTTTTTTTCGAACTTTAACGATTATTATTAGCGCTTACTATTCCGATTTGGTGAGCTTTTTTTGAAGGTGGTTCCAACAAGAAAGAAAAGCCTTCAAATGAGATGTAGTTTCAAGCAAAGTGGTTGCTTGAAATTAATCAAACATGGTGGGTGGGGGAATGGTGTTGCCATGGACTTGGAGAGGAGAGGAAGAAGAGAAAATATGAAGGAGGAAAAATGAGAGAAGAGAAAGGTTGAGAGAGAAAGTGATAGGAAACTTTTTTGAATAAAAGGTGAAATTTGTTTTATGAAAAGATGACAATTTTTCTTGTCATTTTTCCCCCAAAACCGTGGGGTCTCTAAGGAGGAGAGGGGAAAGTGAAGCTTCCTTGAGAAGCTTGGTGCAAAGCTTCCTTGAGAAGCTTTGTCCACCTTTTGAAAAAGTCAAAGTGATGATGTCATTTTGATAATGTCATTAAAGTACTCTCTAGAAAAGATGACTAACACTCTACTAAAGCTATTATCTAGTGGACAAAGGTTACAGCTAATAAAACCAGTATTTATTATCTAACGGATAATAAAACGTACCACGATTTTATTTATCAGATAAAATCTCAAAAAATGAAAACTTCGTAAACTGTATTTGGCCTCGGGTTTAGTAAGATCCCCCATCGACGTTTCCACAGTCCAAAGTTTTCCAACCTCAGGAAAAATATTTTATTTTCCCCACTCTGCTCAGCGTGCACGTAAATTGAGAAATATATTAAAATAATCAACATCACCGAAATAATTCACAAAAATAAAAAATATTATAAAATGACTATATATCATGAAATAAGCAATTTTCGGGGTGTTACAGATTTCTCAATTGTAGGATGGTCCCAAAAGAACCAATTTGAAGCAAGAAAAGGCCCTACACTACATGAGGAATCATAAGGCAAGCTCCAGTACATCACGTCGCGGCGCAAGGAACTCCACGTTGCAGTGTCCTACTATCTGCCTATGCACCCTGTCATCTCGAGGCTGTCACGCCACGGCGTAAGGAAGCAAATGCTGCGGCGCTGGTGCCCTAAGTTTTGCATGCCGTGGCGCGTGTTCCGCAATGCCGCGACATGATATGCAAAAATCTGTGTGTCTATAAATACGTGGAACATAGATTTTGATGAGGACTCTCTAGACTCTCGAAAAAACTCTTTCTTTCTCACATTTTTGGCACTTCTCTTCCATCTTTGATAATACATTTTAGGGCTTTTGCCCATTGTAGAATCCAATAGCTAGGAAGACATTGTGAGGTTGAAAGAAGGTTGAAGGAATTAAGATCTAAGCTTCAAGGCTCAACCCGTTGGGGCTTTATCTGCCGTTTCTTCTTCTCTCTCTCTCTCTCTCACCTATTTATCTTGAATGTGGATTTTTGTATTACATCTTCATATTCATTGTGTAGCTAGCTGTGTTTAGATCATTCTTTGAATCTTCCTTTGAAATTGAATGATTTGTATCCCTTTTTGAGTTTATATGAAAGATTTGGGTTTTATTCTATCATATTGTGCTTAATGCTCTTATTTGTTTGATTAACTTGTGGGTGATTTGTTGAAATCTTTTTAGCCTAGACATAGGACTTTAGGTTTTAGATCATTTGTATGGTAGATGTACGTTCGACTTCATTCCAATGGCGGAATAGGTTGATTCATTAATAGGATAGACATATACCTATTGATCATGCATAGTCTTAGTGAGATTCAGTCTTAAAGCTTGTTGTTTGCTTTGGTTCTCAAGGATGATGCATAGTGAACTAAGTAAATAGCATAGGGTTAATCGTCCTAGACATAGGCTTTTAATTAAGTTAGTTTCTCAAGCTAACCTAATCTGATCGTTTGTATGCTCAAAGGGATTGCATGTTTTCAGTTGAAATAGGGGGTGAAAAAGATTCTAGGTTCTCAATCTACCTTTGCTTTTCTTTATGTCTTGTAATTTATCTATTAAACCCTTTTTCACTTTACGTTTGCTTGAATAGAATTAATTAAGCTGTAAATTAATATTTAGCTTTGGAAATTATCATAGTCCCTGTGGAGACGATCCTACTCATCATTTTTATTACTTGCGCGACCTGTGCACTTGCGATTAGCAAAAGGGCGGTTGGTTTCTGACTCAGCAAGTTTTTGGCACCATTGTCGGGGACTTACAGTTAATTTCTGTATTGCTAATATTGATATTGAGCTTTGTTAGTTCTAATTCAAGTGTTTTCTTTAATTACATTTTGATTTAATATTTTATTCTTGTGTGAATAAGGTACCCTCAATGGCAGAAAACAATGATCATATGAGGCCTCTGAGAGAGTTTGTTAATCCTCAAATGGAAAATCTCCAGTAAAGTATCAGACGACCTTCCATCTGCGCAAATAATTTTGAGATCAAACCGGCCATCATCCAAATGATTCAGACATCTGTACAATTTGGTGGTTTGCTGAATGAAGATCCCAATGAACATTTGTCAAATTTTCTGGAGATATGTGACACTTTCAGGCACAATGGAGTCTCACAAGATGCCATTCGTGTAACACCCTTGTAGGGATGTCACATTTATGAAATGCAATGAAATAAAAATAGATAAATAAATATTACCCAAGTTGTAAAATATTTGTTACATAAATAATACGGGTTGTAAACTTTTTTTTTCCTTTTATACAAAATATTACTAAATAAAATAACATGGAACATAAAGTAAAGCAAACTGTCATCAATATACATAGGATTTTGTTTTGAGTTATACAAATACTATACAACTACAAAATATTTAAACAAAGCTATAAAGAGTCATAATACAATACTACATCAAAAAGTGCCCAAGTGCACATCATCGATCCCTAACCCTCTGAAGGATCACTCTCAGATGAAACTTCAGGTGATAGGTATCCAGGATGTCTCAAAGCTCTACGGACACGAGTCCGTGCTGTCGATACACCGCTGATCTCATTAGGCGCATGGAACATCCCTTCCCAGTAACGCCTAATAGACAACGGCAACTCTAAATGCAAAAACAAAGTAGCAGTAAATACAGGTTCCCCATCAAACTCAATTCGTAGGGACACAGTCAACCGTCCCACATAGACAACTGAATCTCTGTCCTCCCGCAGTCGTTAGGCCGTCGAACCTCCGTGAAACTCGAATCTCACAAAACCAAGAAATCCTGGCAACGCCATCCTCAAAGTCAATCTAGCGGATATGGATGATCAGAAGGTTCGCAATCGTCGAACTGATCTCCCGTCTGCTACTGCTCCTACTCTTCAGGATACTCACACTCAAGAGGCTGATCCTCTTCCTCAAACTCTTTATAACATAATTTAATAAATACAGAAAACAGTACATATAGAGAGGTGAGATAATCATACATCAATACCAGCATGGCAAATAAGAAAACGCCAAATACAACAGATATACAGTTCATACAATATAGCATACCATAACATTGTAAGAAAATAAAACAATTTAATACAACAAATCTAATACAACAGTATCATATAATATCACAGATAATAATGATTTGATGCATGACATAAATGCAAATGAAATGCGACTCGTTCCTACTCCATGGAGCTAGACACAGATATTAGAGAGAATGGCCCGTAAAGAACTATAAGTACCTCAGGCTGCTCAACCAAACTATTGCACTGTCTTACGTTATGTCTATAGCCCACTGTCCATCTATCGTGTAGTAGCACACAGTCCATACATCGTGTAACTACAAGCATTGTACTAAAATAGTCTTTACAAGATCTTGATTAAGTATAGTGCGTGTTGAGATCACTAGTGTGTTGCCAGTTACCATGGCCCAGAGGAGCGACCAACTGTCCATATGTGGAATACTTCGCACACTAATGCCTCCAAGTCCATACAAAGAAATGAACCACACTACGCTTATCACACCGACAACACGGTGTTATTCGCCTCGTCAATCAATTCACTAATAATCAACCATATTGGCACAACTCAATGCATGAATAAAAACAGTAATTACCAAATTATCCTTAGTCTCAAAAATATTCTTATATTTACGCAAATGCCCTCAATGGCAAAATTCTCAAATATACAGTACGTCCCACTTGATAGTACATGTATCTCAACATGTCCGGGTCCACCACTTTGGCCCGACAGTAAAAACTCACTGTTCCAATTAATTGCATAGAAATTGTATTGCGTTTTCACAATTTCATCATTTTTACAAACGTTTTTAAATCGCGTACATATATTTTGCTATTTTAAAATCGCGTAATATTTTTAAATCGTTTTCTCAATCACGTAAGATTTTTAAATCGTTTTCTTAATCGAAAAGCTTTAAAATCTCTGTTTTAAAACTACGTAAGCTATTTTTACTACTTTAAAACTACGTAAAACAATTTTTCTTACGTTATAAATATAATGTGAAACATTCTCTTTTATTTGTCTGTTTTTAATAAATTTTGACAGCATTTTATCTATAAAATCTATTAAAATTGCACTTTCTACGTTTTTCCTCTAAAAATTCATTTTTAGTTTAATATTACTAAATCCACATTAGTAATTATCATTATACTTTAAAATTCCAAAGTAATTATTTTTCGAGGGTTTTTATTCATTTTTCTTCTATGTCTTATTTCTAATAAAAATTGGTTTACTTCTTTAAACCTTGGAAATTCATTATAAATGTTTTCTTTTTAGGTACAACATTAACTCTACACTTAGAAAATAAATTTTTGATTGATCACTCATTTATAAGGCATGTTGGCCGAATTTCATAAAGTCTTGGCATTTGATCTTTGGATCATTTTTCTTCTTCTAAAACATTTTGAAATTCATTCTTTTACCTAATTCCATTAAGTCCTTCCTTTTGAAAATGGTTGAGAACATTTCGGTTCTCTTTTCTTGGTTGAGGCTGTGAGCCTCTTCATGTGTTCTTTGGAACACTCATGCAAACCTCACATGTTATTCACATCCTAAGTAATAATCATGCAATATTTCACACATACAATATATTTTAAAGCTTGTAGACATGCATACAAACAATATCAAACACAAGTAAGAAAGCATTTAAACAATCAAACACAAGTGAATCCTTATGGATTCTTCACACACATACAAGTCCATTTTCTCATCACTACACATGGTTGATGAGATTAAATCTCCCTCTTACCTTAAAGGAAGATTAAACCTCTTTCACTCCTTTTTATGGATTTCGTGATCTCTTTCAAGACACCTAAAAGATCTTAAACAAAAATTTAAAGAGTTTTAACTATGGAAGAAAATTATAAACCATGGATAAATCATGGCTTAGAACCTTGAAAAAGAAGTTAGAAATGGAAAATAATGATTTTCACCTTCTAGGGAAAATCTCCAAAGAAATTTTCCAAGCTTTAGATGATAGATTTTGGATGAACTCTCAACTAGAGATGTTCTTAGAATAGTGTTTAGGTTTAGAAAAGTAGGTTGGATAAAATTTTGGGTGGTTGGATGGTGGTTTAGGGTTCTTGGCCGAAATGCTCAAAGAGAAACAACAATGGTGGTTTGTGTTTTTGGAAGAGAGAGAAGAGAGAAAGTGTGCTAACAAAGATGGAAATGAAGTGAAAATGGTCTCCAAAGCAATGCATGGCCGTGGAGCTCAAAAAAGAGAAAGGTGGTCATTTTGTTTGACTTCCAAGACTCCATCCAAGCCTTAGACTTCATCAAGGGTTGAGATCAAAACTTGATCACCAAGCTTGTCTTCCATTGGCTAATCCAAGCCTTGTCATAAGCCTAGTCACATGCAATGTCATGTGTTCTTGAATGTTCCTTCCTAATGGTGATTAATTAAGCTACTAATCCCATTAAGCTTCTAAGCACACTTAACCTAACTTAATTAAATTAATTAGTTACATTACTAATTAATTAACATTCTTATAATCTAAGCTTCAAGAGCCATTGATCGTATCAATGGTTGATAGTAGGTAGTAATATGATCAAATCTAAACCATTAGATCTTATCTCCATGCAATTCTAGCCATTAGATTCATATTAAACAATAAAGGGTCAAGATCCTCCCTACATTTCTCCTCATCCAATGGTCACAAATGTTTCTAACCATTTTTATGAGACCAATCTCCACCGTCCATCAAATCAATAGTGGAGCCTTCCTCACCAAGCTCATTCTTTACAACCATAGATTAGATCAACGGTTGATATTCAAAACTTAACCTTTTCATCCAACGGTGTAAAACAAGTCAAGCCCTCTATGTTAACTTAATTCCTATTGGTTCAAAATAAATCAAGCCACGAACGTTGACTACTTTAACTAAACATGGGTCCCGCAAATCAATTGTGGGTCCTACAAACCAAAAGTGGGTTCCACGGACATTTTTGGGTCCACTGTTGTTTATTTACACTTACTAATAAAATAATATTATAATAATATAAAATTATTTTGTTGCACAGTTGAATTCTAAAAATTAAAAAGTCAGTACACGTATTACTCAGATTTGGGTTTAGTAAGATCCCCCAGCTCCGAATAATTAAAATAAGATTTTCCCCAGCCCGAAAATTATTATTTTCTTGACTCGGAGTAAATCACACAAAACACTCAAATATGAACTCGAAACAGTCAAATAAATTTTATATCATACAGAAAATCATAAAACAATACAATCAGGACATAACGGTCATTTATCCTAAAGTTGAGGTGTTACAGCTCTCCCCTACAAATAGAAATTTCGTCCCCGAAATTCATCGTACATCAAAACAACTGAGGGTATTGCTTCCTCATTTTCTCTTCCAGCTCCCATGTAGCATCTCCTGTTACATCATTCCATATCACCTTCACTAGCTCGATCATCTTCCCTCGAAGCTGCTTCACTTTCCTATCTTCAATCCTAACAGGAAATGTCTCATACGTCAAGTTGTCCTTTAGCTGCACTTCGTCAGGCTGTATAACATGCGTCAGATCAGGAATAGACTTCTTTAATTGAGACACATGGAATACATCATACAGATTGGATAGAAAAGGCGACAAAGCAATCTGGTAGGCTACAGGACCTATCCGTCAAAGAATCTGATAAGGCCCAATAAACTTAGGAGTAAGCTTCTTGAATTTGATAACCCTTCCGACACCAGTCGTAGGAGTTACTCGAAAAAATACATGCTCACCCTCCTCAAATTCTAGAGGTCGCATTCGCTTATCAGCATAGCTCTTTTGTCTGCTTTGAGTCGTCTTCATCTTTTCTTGTACCATCATTACCTTTTCCGTAGTTTGCTGCACAAGATCTGGCCTAATATTCATACTCTCTCTATCTTGATACCAACACAAAGGTGTTCGGCATTGTCTTCCATACAGCGCTTCATAAGGTGCCATACCTATACTTGCGTGAAAACTATTGTTGTAGGTGAATTCTATTAAAGATAAAAATTCATCCCAACTTCCTCGTTGTTCCAGTACACAAGCGCGCAACAGATCTTCCAAAGACTGTATAGTCCTCTCTGTCTGATCATCAGTCTGCGGGTGATAAGCAGAACTCAATCGTAGTTTGGTTCCCATGGCTTCCTACAAACTTCGCCAGAACCTCGATGTAAACCTTGGATCTCTGTCAGAAACTATGCATGTAGGTATACCATGTAGTCTAACAATCTCGTTGATGTATATCTGGGTTAGTCTTTCCAATGAATACTTAATATTGATCGGCAAGAAGTGTGCTGACTTCGTAAGCCTATCAACTATAACCCATATCGAATTATGTCCTTTCCTTGTTCTCGACAATCCAGTAACAAATTCCATCGAGATACTATCCCACTTCCACTTAGCTAACGGTTGTAACATACCGGCTGGCCTCTGATGTTCCACCTTTGCCTTCTGACAAACCAAACAAGACGCCACACGTTCCGCTACATCTCTTTTCATCCTTGGCCACCAAAACAACCTTTTCAAGTCTTGGTACATCTTGGTCATCCCCGGATGCATACTCAAATCACTAGTATGGACTTCATCCATAATTACTTTCTTAAGTTCAGGGTCATCAGGTATACAAATTCTTCCCTTGAATCTTAAGATTGTTACCAAGTGGCTTCCAGTACTCAAGAGGGGGGTGAATTAAGTAACAAAAACTTTTGCAAAAAGCGTAAACAAATAAACTATGTTGAATTTAAATAATAAAAGGCGTGAATAAGATGAAGATAAGAAGAACAACTAGTAATTAAATTGCAAGATATAATAAATAAAGTGCAGAAAGATAAAAGAATAAGGAAAGAAGAGCAGACACAATATTTACCCTGGTTCGACCACCAACCACTTGTGACCTACGTCCAGTCCCCGAAACACAGTTCGAGATTTTTTACTATTCAAGACAAGCTTAAAACAGGTGCTTGCAACCATTACAATTAAGAGCACTTTTTACACACAGGGAAACTCTACCCTTGTGCTAAAGCCTCAGCTTGCGGGGATAACTCACCCTCAATACAATATATTAGAGAAATAGATGAAGAAGAGAAACTCTCACTCAGAGTAAATAATTACAAATTGAAGCACAAAGGAGCTGTCTCACAGATATCTCAAGGATTTAATATTAAGAGCACAAAAAAAGAGAGAAAATAATGTAAAACTCGTTTTCAGCCAAGCAAGAATTGATCAAAATGTTCGGGGGTTGATCAGAGGTGACCCAAGCCTCTATTTATAGAGCTTCGTATGAGAAATGGCTGTTGGGTGCATTTATTTTGATAATAAATGCTGAGACTTCTCGTAGGAATTTAAATTTTAAAAACTGAGTCTCGTAGGTTATTCAAATAACATAAGGGGGTATTCGAATACCTCTGTTAAAACTTAATTTAAAAAACTGATCAAAGCAGGGTTATTCGAATACCATTCAAGGGTATTCGAATACCTTAGTTTAAAAAGGCATATTCTGAATTCAGGTTATTCGAATACCACAAGAGGTATTCGAATACCTCTGTTTTTTGAAGAAACAGAAACATATGAATTGGAATCAGGTTATTCGAATACCATAGAGGGGTATTCGAATACCTCAGTTAAAAATAATTTGAAAACCATTCTAAATTGCTTTTGAAAGACTATTTCCAATTTCTAAAACCTTTGATCTTTCAAAAATATTTTGAAACCTCAATTTTATTTTAGGAACAGATTTTTAGATCTTTTTAATTTTAACTAATTGAGATATCTATTAACAGCTCCGTACATAAGAAATCCTAAGTCCTAAAGCTAATCTTGAAGATCTTGGACTTAGTCTTCTTATCATCTTCATGTTTGTTATCATCAAAATACGTCTTCATTGTTGCATAGTAATCACATTCTCCCCCTTTTTGATGATGATAAACTATCATTGAGAAAAGCATCAGTATAAAAATAATTGGAATTCACAAGGTAAGAAACTTACACTCCTCTTTGTCAAAAAGAGGTATTAATATCAGAGATGTGCGCAGCTCCCCCTTAATTTCGGAATCCAATATTAGTTATTTTACCTGTCTTTTCTCAAATTTACTGGTTATATTTTTCTCCCCCTTTGGCATAATAAAAAAGATATAACAGATATGAAATGCATAAAAGGAAGCATAAAGAAGCATCATAAAAACTGATTTCATTAATAAAGTTGGCGAATATACATATACATCAGAAAAGAAAAAAACAATGTAGCCAAACAAGCAAAACAAATACAAAGCCTAGAAATAGGGATCTGGCGGAGGAGGAAGAGGGGAATCAGAACCCATTGAAGATAGCAAGGCACACAAGGCAGCTTGTTCATGCTCAACACCATCAAGCCTGTCAAACAGGACAGAGAAGGTGTGCTCCAGATAAGCTCGGTTATCCTCCATATAAGCCCGGTTGGCCTGTAAGGTGGCCATGACTTGATCCAGAGTAGTTGGACCAGCAATAGGAGCAGGGGCAGCATCAGCAGGGGCTACAGGGGCAGCATCAGCAGGGGCAACAGGATCAGCTGGGTCATCTTCATCATCGTCAACTTCAACTGGGAACACCCAGCCTTCATCAGTCTTTATCATCTTCATTATGTTCAGCGTATAGGCACCAAACACATTATGATGGGTCAGCTGAGTTTTGTGCTCAGTCTCCACAATCTGAGGATACTTGCCTAGGAAGGCAGTTATGATCACACCATAGGGTAACTCAGAACGTTCTTTTTCCTTAGCTCTCATCATGTGCTTCATAATGAAGATGGGCCAGCTAATCTGGTATCATTTCTTCAGAATCCACAGCATAAACACATCATCTTCGCTCAGGTAGGCGTAGTTCCCACCTCTAGGATGAAGGCATAAGCATAATATAAGAGCCTGTCCTGGCTCTTCATCATGCTCCTTTTGACTTCTTTTTGAGTCGGAGGTAATGCCAACCCAGGTCTTAGCACATCTTCAATGGCCTGAATTTTGTCGAACCGCTGGAGAAGCTCTTCACTGTCTTCATTGTTACGGCTAGCAGATTCTAACCCAAAAAAGTGAACCTAATCCTGAGGAGTGATCACAATGTGCTGATCACTAACATCAGAATGGAGTTCCAGACCTTCGATCCTCAGGTTGCAGTAGAACATCTTTATAAGATCAGGATAGAGAACCGCCTTGTAAGAGCAAAAACGAAGCACTCCCTAGTGGTTCAACTGGTGCAGAAAATCAAACCTGCCTTCTTTTTCAAAGAACTCCAAATCAAGATACTTGGGCTGCACAAGGTTATGTTCTTTGAAGTGAGTGATGAAGCGTCCAAGGGTCTCTTGGTTGGAGGAGAGCCTTCGCAGATCCAACGTGTTGTTGCATGGCGCAGTTTTTGTGCGAGCACGCTTGGAGGAGGATGCCATGGATGGTGGTTTGAAGGTGAGAGGGATGGGTTGAAGAGAATGGGGAAGATGTAACGGTTGGATGGTATTCAAATGGGGTATACGAAGGAGAGAAAGAGAGTGAGGAGGCCAAGAGATTTGAGAAAGAAGGAATGAGGGAGACGGGTTTACGAAGGGGTTATATAAAATTGCCCAAAGGTATTCGAATGCCTCTGAAGGTATTCGAATACATCCGTTTAGAAAACGCAAAAGACAGGGCAATCTGATAGAGGGTATTCGAATACCTCTGCAGGTATTCGAATAGACTGACTAATATGACTTGGCCCCAGTCATGCAGGTATTCGAATACTTCTTAGGGTATTCGAATGCTTCTTAGGGTATTCGAATGCCCAGAAACAGGATTTAGTGACTGATAGCAAGAGGCTTCAGGTTATTCGAATAACCACTAAGGTATTCGAATACACTTGTTTTATAAATCATGAAAATACACATGCAGATGAAGGTATTCGAATACCATAAGAAGGTATTCGAATAACTTAGACTGAAAAGCATATAGATTAAGTCCAAAATGCCTTTTTGAAGGATAAAAGCTTACCTAATTAAATGAGCACCAGCAAAACATAATTGAGGATATCTCCGATGCTCAAGTCAGTAACAATTTAAGATCAATAAATCAATAAATGAGCAGCAAAGGTAAGAATTTAAATGCACGATTGATCCAAAATGCCAAGTTCTCTTCTTAAATGAAAGAAAGAATCTTTAGGTAATGGTTTTGTGAAAATATCAGCAAGTTGATTATTAGTTTCAACAAATTCTAACACACAATCACCTTTTTGAACATGATCTCTTATAAAATGATGCCTTATCTCAATGTGCTTAGTTTTAGAGTGCATAATGGGATTCTTTGTCAGATTGATTGCACTAGTATTATCACATCTTATAGGGATGTGATCTAGCTGAAGACCAAAGTCTAGAAGTTGTTACTTCATCCATAGGATTTGAGCACAACAACTTCCGGCTGTAACATATTCAGCCTCAGCAGTGGATAAAGCTATACTATTTTGTTTCTTGCTATGCCAAGAAACTAAGGAATTGCCATGCAAGTGACATATTCTACCAGTGCTTTTCCGATCTAATTTGCATGCAGCGAAATCAGAGTCGAAATAACCAATAAGACTACAAGTGGCACCTTTGGGGTACCACAAGCCCACTTGTGTAGTGCCACCAAGATATTTTATAATTCATTTTACAGCACTTAGATGTGACTCTTTAGGATTAGCTTGATATCTAGCACACATGCATACGCTAAACATTATATCAGGCCTACTAGCAATGAGATAGAGAAAAGATCCAATCATACCTCGGTATTTAGTGATTTCTACAGAATTACCTGCTTCGTCTTTATCCAAGTAACATGAGGTACTCATTGGTGCAGCTATATGCTTTGAGTTGTCCATTCCAAACCTCTTGAGAAGTTCTTTGCAATATTTTGTTTGGCTAATGAACGTTCCACTCCTTGTTTGTTAGATTTGAAGTCCAAGGAAGAAATTGAGTTCTCCCATCATGGACATCTCGAATTCGCTTTGCATGATTTTAGCAAATTCCTTGCACATATTTTCATTAGTGGCACCAAATATAATATCGTCTACATATACTTGTACAAGGAGTATGTCATAGTTTTTATTTTTAATAAAAAGAGTAGTATCAACCTTATCTCTTGTAAAACCATATTCTAAAAGGAACTTACTCAACCTTTCATACTAAGCTCGAGGAGCTTGTTTTAAGTCATACAAGGCTTTTTTTAATTTGAAAACATGGTTGGGTAGTTCATGATTTTCAAAACCTAGAGGTTGGTCAACATATACTTCCTTTTGAATAAAGCCATTTAAAAAAGCACTTTTAACATCCATTTGATATAATTTAAAATCCATGATGCAAGCAAACGTAAGTAACATTCTAATAGCTTCTAATCTAGCTATTGGTGCATAGGTTTCTTCATAGTCTATATCTTCTTCTTGATTATAACCTTTTGCTACAAGTCTAGCTTTATTTCTTGTTATTAGGCCAGCTTCATCAAGCTTGTTTCTAAAAACAAATTTAGTGCCAATTATAGGATGATTATTAGGCCTATGAACTAATTCCCAAACTTGGTTTCATTCAAATTGATTTAATTCTTCTTGCATAGCTAGAAACCAATGTTCATCATTAAAGGCTTCATTGATGTCTTTAGGTTCGATTTGAGAAACGAAAGCTAAGTGGTTACATGTATTTCTAATGGAGTTTCGAGTACTTACACCTTTGGATACATCACCGATTACTTGATCAAGCGGATGATATTTTGAGGTACGCCATTCTTTGGGAAGATCCAAAGCTTGTGAATCCTCTTGTCTTTGTTTGTCTTCTTGATTTCTTTTTCCTTGTTGTCCAAATGTGTTTCCGCTAAGATTTCTGCAACATCATCAATAGCAAGATCCTTTCTCGATCCATTTGGGTCAGTTTCATCAAATGCAATATGTATAGATTCTTCAATAGTCATAGTTCTTTTATTATATATACGAAAAGCCTTACTATGATTTGAATAACCAAGAAATATACCTTCATCAGACTTAGCATCAAACTTGCCTAGGTTATCTTTTCCATTATTTAAGACAAAACATTTGCATCCAAAAACATGAAAATGTGAAACATTTGGCTTTCTTCCCTTGTATAACTCATATAGGGTTTTATTTAAAATAGGCCTTATAAGTGCCCTGTTCATTACATAACAAGCTGTACTTACAACATCCGCCCAAAAATACTTAGGAAGAGCAGCCTCATTAAGCATAGTTCTCATCATTTCTTCTAAAGAATGATTTTTTCTTTCTACAACTCCATTTTGTTGCGGAGTTCTAGGGGCAGAGAAATTATGATTAATGCCATGTTCATCACAGTAATTTTCAAAAACATTGTTTTCAAATTCGCCACCATGATCACTTCTTATAGAAGAAATTTGAAAACCTTTTTCGTTTTGAATAACTTTGGCAAGTCTTTTAAATGCTAGAAATGCATCATTTTTATTTGTAAGAAAGAAAGTCCATGTAAACCTAGAAAAATTATCCACAATCACTAAAGCATAGTAATTCTCACCAAAGCTCATAGTTATGGAAGGTCCAAATAGATTCATATGCAAAAGTTGTAAAGGTCTAGTAGTTGAAACTATATTTTTTGCTTTAAAAGAGACCTTTATTTGTTTACCCTTTTGACATGCATCACATAATTTATCTTTAGAGACCAACTTCTGTAAGTGATCCATGTGAATGTGTGCAATTCTCCTATGCCATAACCATGAATCATCATTCTTACTTAAAAGGCATTTCGCATCATTTGAAGATATATCATCAAGACTAATCATATAAATGTTGTTTATTCTATGACCAATGAATTTAACATGCTTATCATTTTTATCTTCAATTATGCAACAATTTGAGTAAAAAATTACTCTATTGCCTTTATCACATAATTGGCTAATGCTAAGTAAGTTATGTTTCAAGCCTTCAACAAGTAACACATTTTCAATAGAAGAGTTGGGGTTCTTACCGACTTTGCCGATTCCAAGAATTTTTCCTTTGTTGTTATCTCCATAAGTAACGTGTCCATGATTCTTGGGAATAAATGTGGTGAATTTCGAGTCATCCTCGGTCATGTGCTTGGAGCAGCCGCTATCGAGATACCAATTTGAACTCCTGGCTTTCAAGCACACCTACAACACAACTTTAATTTTTAACCTTTGGTACCCAAATTTTCTTGGGTCCTTGAGTGTAAGTTTTAGGTATAGTACCCTTTGGAACCCAAACTATTTTTGTCCCAATTTTTGTGTTAACATTTTTTCTTGCATTGCATGTTGAGGCACTGTGACCCTTCTTTCCACAATATAAACATTTAATAAATGAGCTACTAGAAGTACTTGAATAAACAAAGAAATTTTTATAAGATTTATGCTGATTTTTTGGGTTATAACCAATTCCAGCTTTTTCAAAAACAACCCTTTGTTTACCTAATATTATATTTAAATTATCTCTTTCAAAAGTGAATTTAGCAAGAGTGTTCTTTAAATCTTCAATTTCTTTTTCAAGTAAATGACATGAAGAACAAGACGAAGAAGTAGAAGCATGTGAGGAATGAGATGAACATGTATCAATAATTCCTAAAGTTTCATTTTCAATTTTTAATTCTTCAATTTCTTTATTTAAAATAAGAATTTTATTTTCTAGAGAAGAAATTATTTTCTTAGAAGAAGAAATTAATTTAGTAAGCCTAAGTGATTCATTATGTAATTCTTCGAAGGCATCTTGTAATTCATCATAAGAAGGCAATAAATCAAAATTTACCTCGTTGTCGTTTTCTTCTTCTTCTTCTCCTTTGGCCATAAGGCATAGATGGGCTTCTTCGCTATCTGAACTGTCAAATGAGTCCATGTCGTTGTCATCCCAAGCTATGTAGGCTCTTCTTCCTTTTCTTTCCTTGAATCATTTCTTTTCAAACTTCTCCATTTTCTTTTCATAAGCTGGACACTCCATTTTCATGTGTCCGGGTTTTCCACATTCATAGCATGTCGGAGTTGAAGATGTTCCTTCCCCTTTATTATAGGTTTTCTTTGAAGGAAAGGGTGGTCTTCTTTGTGTCCCCTTTTTCTTTAGGAACTTACCAAATTTTCTTACAAGAAGGCCGAAATTTTCTTCATTGATCTCATTGTTTTCAGTGCCTTCTTCATCCTCGTCATTATTGTCATCATTTACTGAGGTGGTGGCTTTGAGGGCTATTCCCTTTTTCTTCTTGTCATTTTCTTCACTTTGACTTAGTCTATTTAGTTCCAATTCGTGCTCGTGAAGTTTTCCAAAAAGGGTGGCTAATGACATGGTTGTCAAGTCCCTTGATTCTGAAATTGCTGTTACTTTGGGTTGCCAAATTCTGCTAAGACATCTCAATACTTTGTTAATCAAGTCTTCATTAGTAAAACTCTTTCCTAATGATGCAAGATGATTAACAATGTGGGTGAACCTCTTTTGCATTTCTTGAATGCTCTCTCCTTGGTTCATTCTAAACAATTCATATTCGTTAGTTAGAAAGTTGATTCTCGACCTCTTAACTTCACTAGTACCCTCATGGGTAACTTGTAAAGTGTCCCATATTTCGTTAGCGGTTTTACAATTTGAAATTCTAAAAAACTCATCATACCCCAAAGCAGTGGTAATGATGTTTTTGGCTTTTAAATTATGTTGAACTTTTCTTTTATCCTCATCAGACCAATCACTTCTAGGTGTCTTAGTTTTTACACGATTGACATCTCGTGTAGGTATAAATGCGCCATTTTCGATAGCATCCCATACATCTAAATCAATAGCTTCGATGAAGATTTTCATTCTTTCCTTCCAATATGCGTAACCATCCCCATTGAAAAAGGGTGGTCGGTTTATGGAAGATCCCTCTGAAAAATCATTTGAGGAAGCCTTATTCTCTTGAAGCAGCTAAGCTCTTTATACAAGAGTCTAGCTTTGATACCACTTGTTACCAAGTGGCTTCCAGTACTCAAGAGGGGGGTGAATTGAGTAACAAAAACTTTTGCAAAAAGTGTAAACAAATAAACTATGCTAAATTTAAATAATAAAAGGCGTGAATAAGATGAAGATAAGAAGAACAACTAGTAATTAAATTACAAGATATAATAAATAAAGTGCAGAAAGATAAAAGTTTAAGGAAAGAAGAGCGGGCACAATATTTATCTTGGTTCGACCACCAACCACTTGTGGCCTACGTCCAGTCCCCGAAACACAGTTCGAGATTTTTCACTATTCAAGACAAGCTTAAAACCGGTGCTTGCAGCCATTACAATTAAGAGCACTTTTCACACACAGGGAAACTCTACCCTTGTGCTAAAGCCTCAGCCTGCGGGGATACCTCACCCTTATACAAACCTTAGAGGGATACCTCACCCTCAATACAATATATAAGAGAAATATATGAAGAAGAGAAACTCTCACTCAGAGTAAATAATTACAAATTGAAGCACTAAGGAGATGTCTCACAGATATCTCAAGGATTTAATATTAAGAGCACACAAAAAGAGAGAAAATAATGTAAAACTAGTTTTCAGCCAAGCAAGAATTGACCAAAATGTTCAAGGGTTGATCAGAGGTGACCCAGGCCTCTATTTATAGAGCTTCGTATGAGAAATGGCCGTTGGGTGCATTTATTTTGATAATAAATGCTGAGACTTCTCGTAGGAATTTAAATTTTAAAAGCTGAGTCTCGTAGGTTATTTGAATACCATAAGGGGGTATTCGAATACCTTTGTTAAAACTTAATTTAAAAAACTGATCAAAGCAGGGTTATTCGAATACCATTCAAGGGTATTCAAATACCTTAGTTTAAAAAGGCATATTCTAAATTCAGATTATTCGAATACCACAAGAGGTATTCGAATACCTCTATTTTTTGAAGAAACAGAAACGTATGAATTGGAATCAGGTTATTCGAATACCATAGAGGGGTATTTGAATACCTCAGTTAAAAACAGTTTGAAAACCATTCTAAATTACTTTTGAAAGACTATTTCCAATTTCTAAAACCTTTGATCTTTCAAAAATATTTTGAAACCTTAGTTTTATTTTAGGAACAGATTTTTAGATCTTTTTAATTTTAACTAATTGAGATATCTATTAACAGCTCCGTACATAAGAAATCCTAAGTCCTAAAGCTAATCTTGAAGATCTTGGACTTGGTCTTCTTATCATCTTCATGTTTGTTATCATCAAAATACGTCTTCATTGTTGCATAGTAATCACAAAGATTCCATCTGATCCTTCCTCTACTGTTGCTTTATGACCTTGCTCCAATTACTCCCTTTCATTTTACAAAAACGCATCCTCCTCCTGTTTATCTCGAATTATATCAAGTACTTCGTTCAAGATCACAACCCTACCTAGACGAATCCTTCCAGGCTCCAATTCCACTGACATCCACGAATCTCTAGACTTGTTAATTAATTCTTCCTCCTTTATCATCATTGCAGAAACATTGATCACCTTTCTACTCAGAGCATCAGCTACCGCATTAGCTTTTCCTGGATGGTATTGGAGTTGAAAATCATAATCCTTCAAGAATTCTAACCATCGCCTCTACCTCATATTCAATTCTTTTTGATCGAACAAGTACTTTAAACTCTTGTGATCACTAAAGACATTGAACATAGCTCCATACAGAAAATGCCTCCACACCTTCAATGCAAAAACCACAGCGGCTAATTCCAAATCATGTGTTGGATAGTTCCTCTCATGAACCTTTAGCTGTCTAGAAGCATAAGCCACCACATTCTGGTTTTGCATCAATACGCACCCTAACCCTTAGTAAGAAACGTCACAATACACTTCAAAAGACTTGTTAGGATTGGGTAAAATTAGCACTGGTGCAGTTGTTAACCTCTTCTTCAATTCTTGAAAACTCGCTTCACGTTCCTCCGTCCATTCAAAAACTTGACTTTTCCTCGTGAGCTGCGTAAGCAGTCCAGCTATCTTAGAAAAACCTTCTATAAACCTCCGGTAATATCCGGCCATTTCAACAAAACTTCAGACTTCCATTATTGTCTTAGGCCTTTCCCATTGCAAAATAGTCTCCACCTTCGATGGATCTACCGCAATACCTTCCTTGGAAATCACATGACCTAAAAATTGAACTTCCTCCAGCCAAAATTCACATTTCGCCAATTTGGCATTTAGCTTCTTGTCCTTCAAAACCTGAAGAACTATACCGAGATGTTCAGCATGCTCTTCCTTAGATTGAGAATAGATCAGAATGTCATCGATAAAGACAACGACAAATCTGTCTAAATACGGATGAAAAATCCTATTCATATAGTCCATGAATATCGCAGAAGCATTCATCATTCCGAATGGCATAACCTGATACTCATAATGCCCATAACGAGTTCGGAAAGCTGTTTTAGGCACATCATCAACCTTGACATGAATCTGATGATATCCTGATCTCAGATCTATCTTAGAAAATACCACTGCTCCCTTCAACTGATCCATCAAATCGTCAATTCTCGGAAGTGGATATTTATTCTTTATAGTCACCTTGTTCAGCTGACGATAATCTACGCAAAGCCGAGAAGTTCCATCATTCTTCTTAATTAGAAGCACTGGTGCTCCCCACGGTGAAACACTAGGTCGCACAAACTGTTTCTCCAACAGCTCCTCCAATTGCTTCTTTAATTGCACTAACTCCGCTGGCGACATCCGATATGGTGTAATTGAGATAAGACCTGCTCCTGGTACCAAATCAATAGAAAACTCGATTTCCCTTTCAGGTGGCAAACCAGGTACATCATCAGGAAAAACCTCTGGAAATTCATTGACAATAGGAATAACATTCACATCTTTCTCACTCTTCACTTCTAGAGAAGATAATAACATATATCCCTGTGCTCCATCTCTCAGCAATGAATTGACTTTAACAGTAGTAAAAAATCCAGAACTTTCTTCCTTAGGAAAAACTATGGTTTTGTTTGCACAATCTATAAGGATATGGTTAGAAGATAACTAATCCATTCCTAATATTACATCTATCTCAATAAGAGGCAGACAAATCAAATTGACCGAAAACATACGATCCTTTATAACAACAGGACAATTCAAACATATCTTGGATGTAACTACAGGTTTAGCAGTTGGTGTAGACACAACCAATTGAAAACTCAGAGAAGTCACAGGCAGTTTCAATCTTTCCACACAATCATATGCAATAAATGAATGTGTCGCACCTGAATCACATAACACAGTCAGAAGATTACCTTCAATGACACCTTCCCCCTGAATAAGATCCTCAGACTGTGAAGCTTCAGTTCCAATCATGGTATATACTCGCCTTCCTGACCTTGGCTGAGTAGCACGAACATGTCTCACAGCAGGTTTCCTCTCCGGCTGAGTACAATCCCTAGATACATGTCCAGGTTGTTTGCAATTAAAACAGATTGTCCCTTTGATTGAATAGTACGTAGAAACATGGCCCTTCTTTCCACACTTGAAACACGTTGGCGTAAATGCCACTTTCTGACCAGTTCTATTACCACTAACACTTCCCCCAATTGGTGATTGTTGAGGTTGACTTCCCGGTGGTCTCGAATACGGCTTGCGCTGAAACTGACTATTATTACTGCTACCTCCTCTCTGAAACCTCGTTGGTCCAAAATTACGGTTCCTTGGATCCCGTGACGGCTCCAACTCCTCAAGTCGTGCACAAGTATCCACCAAAGCATGAAATTGATTCATCTTCAAAGGTAGCACTCCTCATCGTAATTCTACTCTCAATCCTTCCTCAAACTTCCGACATCTCCACCCATCATTCGGTCAGGTTTGAGCATAATCCAAAAATTGAGACAAACTCTCGAACTTAGAAGCATACTCATTAACAGTCATATTGCCTTAACGTAAACCAAGAAATTCCATCTCCTTGGCATGTCTAGCACTGGCAGGAAAATACTTATCCAGAAATACTTCAGAAAATACCTCCCAAGTAATTTCCGTTCCTTCAGCTTGTAATAATCGGTGGGTTCCTTTCCACCAATTTTCTCCATCTCCTCTTAACATAAAGGTAGCATACGTCACCTTCTCTTCATCCGTGCATCCCATTCCTTCAAATATCTTTTCCAAGTCTTGTATCCATAGACTCGCCTTCTCAGGATTAAACTCGCCTCTGAACTGTGGTGGGTTAGCACGCCTAAACTCAGATAAATTTAGGGCATCAGCAGTAGCATCTTGCTGTTGAGCTGCTCTCTCATTCTATTGAGTTATCACTTCAGCCATCCGCTGCATAGCTTCTGCAGCTGCAATCATTGGGTCCACATTACGGTTCACGTTCGCACGTGTTCCTCTTCCACCAGACATCTTCTTTCTTCAATCATAACAAAACAGAATTAGATACATCCTTTCTGAAGTAAATCACAGAGAATCACACAACACAAGCAAAAACAGACCCAACCACAACCCCAAAAGACTCTAACTTGGGCTCTGATACCAACTAATGTAACACCCTTGTGGGAATGTCACATTTATGAAATGCAATGAAATAAAAATAGATAAATAAATATTATCCAAGCTGTAAAACATTTGTTACATAAATAATACGGGTTGTAAACTTTTTTTTTCCTTTTATACAGAATATCACTAAATAAAATAACATGGAACATAAAGTCAAGCAAACTGTCATCACACATAATATACATATGATTTTGTTTTGAGTTATACAAATACTATACAACTACAAAATATTTAAACAAAGCTATAAAGAGTCATAATACAATACTACATCAAAAAGTGCTTAAGTGCACATCACAGATCCCTAACCCTCTGAAGGATCACTCTCAGATGAAACTTCAGATGATAGGTATCTAGGATGTCTCGAAGCTCTACGGACACGAGTTCGTGCTGTCGATACACTGCTGATCTCACTAGGCGCATGGAACATACCTTCCTAGAAACGCCTAATAGATAGCGGCAACTCTAAATACAAAAATAGAGTAGTAGTAAATACAGGTTCCCCATCAAACTCAGTTCGTAGGGACACAGTCAACCGTCCCACATAAACAACTGAATCTCTGTCCTCCCGCAGTCACTAGGCCGTCGAACCCCCGTGAAACTCGAATCTCACGAAACCAAGAAATCCTGGCAACGCCATCCTCAAAGTCAATCTAGCGGATATGGATGATCAGAAGGTTCATAGTCGCCGAACTGATCCCCCGTTTGCTGCTGCTTCTACTCTTCAGGATACTCACACTCAAGAGGCTGATCCTCTTCCTCAAACTCTTTATAACATAATTTAATAAATACAGAAAACAGTACATATAGAGAGGTGAGATAATCATACATCAATACCAGCATGGCAAATAAGAAAACGCCAAATACAACAGATATACAATTCATACAATATAGCATACCATAACATTGTAAGTAAATAAAACAATTTAATACAGCAAATCTAATACAACAGTATCATATAATATCACAGATAATAACGATTTGATGCATGATATAAATGCAAATGAAATGCGACTCATTCCTACTCCATGGAGCTAGACACAGATATTAGAGAGAATGATCCGTAAAGAACTATAAGTACCTCAGGCTGCCCAACAAAACTATTGCATTATCTTACGTTGTGTCTATAGCCCACTGTCCATCCATCGTGTAGTAGCACACAGTCCATACATCGTGTAACTACAGGCATTGTACTAAAATAGTCTTTACAAGATCTTGATTAAGTATAGTGCGTGTCGAGATCACTAGTGTGTTGCCAGTTACCACGGCCTAGAAGAGCGACCAACTGTCCACATGTGGAATACTCCGCACACTAATGCCTCCAAGTCCATACAAAGCATTGAACCACACTATGCTTATCACACCGACAACACGGTGTTATTCGCCTCGTCAATCAATTCTCCAATAATCAACCATATTGGCACAACTCAATGCATGAATAAAAATAGTAATTACCAAATTATCCTTAGTCTAAAAAATATTCTTATATTTATGCAAATGCCCTCAATGGCAAAATTCTCAAATATACAGTACGACGCACTTGACAGTACTTGTATCTCAACATGTCCGGGTCCACCACTTTGGCCCGACAGTAAAAACTCGCTATTCCAATTAATCGCGTAGAAATTTTATCGCGTTTTCACAATTTCATTGTTTTTTCAAACATTTTTAAATCGCATAAATATATTTTGCTATTTTTAAAATCGCATAATATTTTAAATCGTTTTCTCAATCGCGTAAGATTTTTAAATCGTTTTCTTAATCGAAAAGCTTTAAAATCTCTGTTTTAAAACTACGTAAGCTATTTTTACTACTTTAAAACTATGTAAAATAATTTTTCTTACGTTATAAATATAATGTGAAACATTCTCTTTTATTTGTCTATTTTAATAAATTTTGACAAAGTGTTTTGTTTATAAAATATATTAAAATTGCACTTTCTACATTTTTCCTCTAAAAATTCGCTTTCTTAGTTTAATATCACTAAATCGACGTTAGTAATTATCATTATATTTTAAAATTCAAAAATAATTATTTTTCAAGGGTTTTTATTCATTTTTCTTCTATGTCTTATTTCTAATAAAAATTGGTTTACTTCTTTAAACCTTGGAAATTCATTATAAATGTATTCTTTTTAGGTAAAACATTAACTCTACACTTAGAAAATAAATTTTTGATTGATCACTCATTTATGAGGCATGTTGGCCGAATTTCATAAAGTCTTGGCATTTGATCTTTGGATCATTTTTCTTCTTCTAAAACATTTTGAAATTCATTCGTTTACCTAATTCCATTAAGTCCTTCATTTTGAAAATGGTTGAGAACATTTTGGTTCTCTTTTCTTGGTTGAGGCCGTGACCCTCTTCATGTGTTCTTTGGAACACTCATGCAAACCTCACATGTTATTCACATCCTAAGTAATAATCTTGCAATATTTAACACATACAATATATTTTAAAGCTTGTAGACATGTATACAAACAATATCTAACACAAGTAAGAAAGAATTTAAACAATCAAACACAAGTGAATCCTTATGGATTCTTCACACACATACAAGTCCATTTTCTCATCACCACACATGGTTGATGAGATTAAATCTCCCTCTTACCTTAAAGGAAGATTAAACCTCTTTCACTCCTTTCTATGGATTTTGTGATCTCCTTCAAGACACCTAAAAGATCTTAAACAAAAATTTAAGGAGTTATAACTATGGAAGAAAATCATAAACCATGGATAAATCATGGCTTAGAACCTTGAAAAAGAAGTTAGAAATGGAAAATAATAATTTTCACTTTCTAGGGAAAATCTCCAAAGAAATTTTCCAAGCTTTAGATGATAGATTTTGGAAGAACTCTCAACTAGAGATGTTCTTAGAATAGTGTTTAGGTTTAGAAAAGTAGGTTGGATAAAATTTTGGGTGGTTGGATGGTGGTTTAGGGTTCTTGGCCGAAATGCTCAAAGAGAAACAACAATGGTGGTTTGTGTTTTTGGAAGAGAGAGAAGAGAGAAAGTGTGATAACAAAGATGGAAATGAAGTGAAAATGGTCTCCAAAGCAATGCATGGCCGTGGAGCTCAAAGAAGAGAAAGGTGGTCATTTTGTTTGACTTCCAAGACTCCATCCAAGCCTTAGACTTCATCAAGGGTTGAGATCAAAACTTGATCACCAAGCTTGTCTTCCATTGGCTAATCCAAGCCTTGTCATAAGCCTAGTCACATGCAATGTCATGTGTTCTTGAATGTTCCTTCCTAATGGTGATTAATTAAGCTACTAATCCCATTAAGCTTCTAAGCACACTTAACCTAACTTAATTAAATTAATTAGTTACATTACTAATTAATTAACATTCTTATAATCTAAGCTTCAAGAGCCATTGATCATATCAATGGTTGATATTAGGTAGTAATATGATCAAATCTAAACCATTAGATCTTATCTCCATACAATTCTAGCCATTAGATTCATCTTAAACAATAAAGGGTCAAGATCCTCCCTACATTTCTCCTCATCCAATGGTCACAAATGTTTCTAACCATTTTTGTGAGACCAATCTCCACCGTCCATCAAATCAATGGTGGATATCCAAGCCTTCCTCACCAAGCTCATTCTTTACAACCATAGATTAGATCAACGGTTAATATTCAAAACTTAACCTTTTCATCCAACAGTGTAAAACAAGTCAAGCCTTCTATGTTGACTTAATTCCTATTGGTTCAAAATAAATCAAGCCACTAACATTGACTACTTTAACTAAACGTGGGTCCCGCAAATCAATTGTGGGTCCTACAAACCAAAAGTGGGTCCCATGGACATTTTCGAGTCCACTGTTGTTTATTTACACTGACTAATAAAATAATATTATAATAATATAAAATTATTTTATTGCACAGTTAAATTTTAAAAATTAAAAAGTCGGTACACGTATTACTCAGATTTGGGTTTAGTAAGATCCCCTAGCTCCGAATAATTAAAATAAGATTTTCCCCGGCCCGAAAATTATTATTTTCTTGACTCGGAGTAAATCACACAAAACACTCAAATATGAACTTGAAACAGTCATATAAATTTTATATCATACAGAAAATCATAAAACAGTACAATCAGGATATAACGGTCATTTATCCTAAAGTTGGGGTGTTACAATTCGCCTCAGGCTCTTTCCCTTCTCTCTCAGAGATCGAGCCAAGAGTTGGTTGTAATCATTACCTATGGGATCTATAACTACTTGGGCAGATTTGTGCGGGAAATTCCTCAATAAGCACTTTCCTCCAGCCAAGACTGTTGGATTGGTGAATGACATCACTTCATTCACTCAATCGGAATCTGAATCCTTGTACGAAGCTTAGGAGAGGTACAAGGATATGCTTAGAGGTGCCCACATCATGAAAAACCTCTGTGGCACCAGATTTACTCCTTTCATAAAGGATTGCTACCTCTTCATCGTCCAATTGTGGATGCGGCCGCAAGTGGTTCATTATTGAGTAAATCTTTTGATGAAGCATACTAATTGTTGGAAGAACTGGCCACCAACAGCTACCAATGGCCTTCAGCAAGAAACACTCAAAGGAAGGTAGCTGGTGTAACACCCCAAAATTTATTTACTTCATTATAAATATTTATTTTATAATATTTATGATTTTTGGAAAAATTTTTGGATTTTTCTAAGAATGCAGAATATTTTAATATTATTTCTCGTTTTATGTACAAACTGAGCAGAGCTGGGAAAATGAGATATTTTTCCCGAGAACCTTGATCTGTGAAAACGTCGAAGGGGGATCTTACTAAACCCGAGACTGGATATAGTTTACGAGGTTTCACATTTTTTGAAAAATTTTATTCGACAGAATAATAAATTGTTGTGTAATTTTATCCGTTGGACAATTAATACTGACTTCTGTCAACTGTAACAATTGTCCATCGGATAATAACATGTATTAAAAATCTTATCACATTATCCTAATGTAATCCACTTTATGTCTAATCAAATCCACTTTAATTCAAATCTATTGTATTTTAATCAAAGTTTCTTTGAGAAGCTTTAACCACCAAAAGACTAAGTTACCCTTGGCTTGTTGGGGAAGCCAACTTCCCCCTCCCTCTCACTCTCAATGTCGCGGCAATGCTAGCCCAAGGGGAGCAAATTTTTGCTCCCCCACTTATCACATTTTACCAAATATCTCTCATTTGCATATAATACTTTCTCTCTCTTCATATTTCATCTTCCATGTCTCTCCATTTTCTCTCTTCTTCTCCTCCTTCACCCACGGTTTGCAACCCCATTAGTGACCACTTCTTTTTATTTTCTCTCTTCATTAACACCATTTCTACACTCCCCTCAACCTCCTCTACACTTCCTATTTGGAGAGTTTCTCCAAAATCCATCATCACCTCCATTGTCTTCCAAGATCAAGCTTCTAACTTTAAGGTAAAGTTTCTATTTTTTCTTTTCTTTCTCTTCATTTTCGTGTTCTATGGTTTCATTGGAGACCAAAGATCTATCTTTTACCAAGCTTGGTGTTGATTCTTTGAGTTTGAAATTCTAGGGTTCTTGGAGACCCCAAAACCGAAACCATCAAGGAGTAAATAAGAGGCCATTTTCGTGTTCTTCCTTTAGGTAAGAGGGAGATTTTACTCATTTCAACCATTATTGGTGGTGAGGAGACCTTGTGTGATTGGTTGATGGAGACATCCATATTTGTGTACTTACTTTGTTTAATGATTTTGCATGTGTATGTGTTCTTAATTGAAGTTAATGATTGAATAATGATTTTAAATGCATTGGTGGTGTTGGAATGTTTGGAAATGTTAGAATTAATGAATGGAAATTTCGAGGGTTTCCTACACTATTGTGAGGCCATGGTTTTGGCCTTGGAATTTGAGGGATTGGATTGATTTTGTGTGAAATAAGATTTAAGTGATTAGATATCAAGTGACTAATGCATAAATGGAAAGAAATTAGAACTTCGAAGACCTAGGGAGGCCATGGTTTCTAAGGGTTATTTAACCTAAACTTCTCATAATTGACCATGATCTAAGATGTTGGAAATGTTGGATTCCATAACATATGATTGTGATAATTGATGAATCATGTATAAATAAATGTTGATGTTGAGAATTGGTTCTATGTTATTATGAGTTCCTATGTGGGACTAAGTACTTAATAAAATTATGACATGTTGACATCAAGAAATGATCATATGCCATTATGGTATGCTTTATGATTAACGTATCATTGATAAACATACATGATGTACATTGTGTCGTCATGCATATGTGTTGTCCATTAGACATTGTTGGAAAGGTGATGTATGCCTAGGAGATTATATAATACCTATGTGCGGGTGCGAGTAAACTAAGCGTAGGGTCATAGTGGTTGGCCTTGGGGGTGCCGGGGTGCGGGTGTCTCACAATAGACAGTGGTAACTCCACTAGAGCCATGGGATAGACCGATGCAAACACACTGATGATCCGGACTGAGACGTTGTCCTATATCGTGATTAACTGTTGAGGTGCCATGTATAAGCCGTATTACGCAAATATTTTTATGAGATAAAGCACACTATTTTTAAGGCTAATGAGATACTGACATGACTCCTTGATCATTCTCTTCGAAATATTAGTGTCTAGCTCAATAGAGTAGGTGTAATACCCTAATACTGGTAACCTAGTATATCAAAATATACCTGGATAAGCAGTATTAGTTATGCTACTTCTAACTTAACATAGTACTAATCCATATCATTTAAATAAATAATAATGGAGAGCCTTACGAAAAACTAAAAGTTATACATATAACATTGCCACTAAAGGGATCATTGTATACATAACTTCTCATACAAACTAAATAGCGTAAATAAAATACAAGCTTTTAAACTAGAAAACATGAAAACTATCTTTGTCTTCATACTTCTTCTTCTTGCCTTTGGATGAACCTTCACCTGGATTTACATGACAACAAACGGGGTGAGAAATCACATTTCTCAGTATAAGTATACCAAAACCAGCAGTTTAAACATTTACAATGAATAAACCCAACTGAACTAATATTTTCTGCATAAGAAATAATTACAACTCTCTCTTTATGTAACGTTCTTTAGCAAACTATACTTCTGCTTTGATAACTGAAACCGCGATGATATCAAACAACCGCCCATACAATCATTTGAAAATCATCGACCAGATAACCACCCATACAACTGTCACCGTTAACACAGAGTAACACATACACAACAATCACATAAATATATTCAAACCAAACAAAATATTAAATATTCAATGATGGAATGATGTTTGTTTATGTTCAAAGAAAAGTGTATGATAGTGTTGGTGCAATGTCATGAATACTTAACTATTCCCCTAGGCGCAGAGGAATTCTACCATGGTAATGTGTGACCCCTTATAGCCTACTTTTAGGAATGAAGTCTGTTATCACAACACATGACCTTCTACACCCCTAAGTAGGGAAGGAATCTAATATGATAACAAGTAACCTCCTATAACCTACCAAGTAGGGAGGGAGTCCGAAATCATATCATGTAACCTCCTATAACCTACCATAAACTAAGTGGATGCCTCCACCATCTGCTCTCTAGGAATAGCAAGCATATGTGAAATGTGAAGTATGTGTAATGCGGAGCTATGCCCTAACTCTAACATAACCACCACATGCTCTCGTACTAAGTCCATCTTGCATTACTAACTCCATTTCTTCTCTGTGGAAGCACTTCATGCACTATGACATTGAACCAATGCCAACTAGACTTAATATGCTACTGTCTTTGCATTACTAACTCTCTTTAACTCTTTGAGAGCTGTTCATGCACTATGGCATTCACCCTTGCCAGCTAGGGTCTTTGGCACTTAACTTTTGCCAACTCGGCATCTTGGCCCTTAACTCTTGCCACTTAGGCACTATGGCATTCTACTATTGCCATCTTGGCACCTTGGCCCTTAACTGTTGCCACTTAGGCGCTATGGCACTCTACTATTGCCATCTTGCTTCATAAATCTCTTATCACCTCTCTTATGACATCTCTGCAACTTTAAGTTGCTTAAGAAGCTAAACTCTTGATCTCTAGCAATCCATGTCTAATGGATGCACTCACTTTTCTTGTATCTCCCTTTGTATGCCGCTAGGTCTTTCTCTCAAAGAAATAACCTCTCAAGTGTCTCAACAATCTTTACTAGGCATAAACAAAGGATCCTAACAACTAGGGATTTCAAATCATCAAAATAACATCTTTGATGAAATCTGCTCTAGGCTCCTAAAAAGGTTGATTTTCATAAATGCACCAGAGGTACATCCTAACTTCAATGATTCTAAAATTTTATAGGAAAAAAGCCTTATGTCTTAGCTTTAAATTGCCTCTGGAATCAGGTCAATCCGATATCTACAGCTCAAGTTATGCAACAAACACTGCAGGCTGTTCAGAATTTTCCTGTTCTAGTTTTTCAGGCCTCACGTCACGGCACCACACTTACCATGCCGTGGCGCCTATAACAGAAGCATGATTTTGCATAATTCTGCAGGGCGTGGTACTGTTCCAATAGTCATTTGCATGGATTTTGGACATTTCCAATCAGTTTCTAAGTGATTCTAAGTTCCTAACTAGTTCATTAACACTTAGGAAACATTAATCACCATCTTAAACATCTTGACTTGGATTATGGATCAAAATCCCTCATTCTTTGACCTAAAGCTCACTTTGTGAATCAAGGGTCTAAATGAGTTGTTCTAAGTTTTTAACTTAAACTTATGCTATGAACAAGTTATAAATGATCAAAGAAACATGTCCATGCAAGCCAAACACATCTAACATCTCTAGAACTCAATTTAACATATTGTGCACCTTATGTGCATCCATGAAAAGAATAGAGAAAAGAGGATGTATAGAAGTCATAAACCCCTACCTCTTGAAGATTCTTAATCTTGAAGCTTGATCATTGATCTTCTTCCTTTCCTTCTTCCCTTCTTCCCTTTTCTTCTTTCTCCCCCTTCGTTTCTCCTCCCTTTCTTTCTTTCTCTGTTTTTCTTCATTCTGCTGAGAGAGAAGATAGAAATAGGGGGTGGGACATGGAGGAAATTAAGAGAAAAGATTAACTTAAGTTTCTGTGCTGAAACTTATATCTACTAAGGACACTTGAATTATGCTAATTCAAGTTTTCTAGCTTCCAACAACTTTAGAATAAATCATACGATTCATCTAAATTATTGTTTCACAATTCTCATCATTTTCTATATATGCTACTAGTCATTTGGTATTAAAATGCACAACCAGTATGCCTAAAAATACCAAACTGACTCTGATTCTCTTGAAACTTTAACTACACCTTACTTAACTTATTTGTGACTTAGAAACAAATTATCTAAACTTGTTTCCCTTCAAATAGCAGTTTATGCTATTTTCTAAGTCATTTTAGGCCACTTTCCATACTCTGTGTTGCAGCAAAGTACCTAAATTAACTCTGTTTGTCACAAAATCTTCACTGATATATCAAACAAGTTATATGCTACCTTTGTACACATATAAAAGTCTAATATGCTTTTCTGGGATGTTACAATAGGAACTTGGTACCATATGTATTGTGAATTATCAGTCTCATAATTCATTGAGCATGAATATTTATAATTGTAAAAATATTTGTTCTTATTACTCCAATAATTATCTAATTACTGGACTGTTGATTGCTGAAGATATTACTATTATCTATCTGTTATTGTTAATTTTTACTATTAATTATTGTTGTTCTGTTTTATTGTTAATTTTATTATTATTGGTAATGAATATATATGTTGTAATGCTATGTGGACGTCCAACGCCATTCTATTTTCTTGCTGCCTTTTTGTTAATGAAAGATGGGTGTCTCACCTCTTTCTGTATTTCAATATTTCTATTTATTGATCAAATTCTGAGAAGACGTTTGTGAGGAAGAAAAGGAAACACCTGAGTTTCCGGGTTTTTGGCCATACTATGACTAGAGTTTGCTGAAGATGTCTTCGTGTCCGCGCCTATTTTTGGGGTATGCTAGGATAACCTTTAAAGGAGGACCCGACTGCTGGCACATTAACTTGAGCACAAACCAATGCATCTATCACGGGGAGCTGACTGTGTCTTTGGTGTAGGGCCGCTACGACCCGCCTGTTTTTTACTTTACCACTTTTGTTCATTTGGAATTTTACCTTCCTGTTAGTGATCTATGGGATGACCTTTACTACACCCCACAAGAGGACTCTTTCCTCTCCACTGCTCGGGCTTTTGCCCGAAATTCGATCGCTTCGATGGCAATTTCATTGGATGTAGAGGACCCTGAGGAGGACCCAGCTACGGTCCCTTCTCGTCAGTCTTAGGGGCTGATACTGTCAGTGGCTACTGATGGCTAATTATTTATCTTTTTGGGAAGCCTGACATTTTGTTGTAATTGATGGGTGTATATTTGTATCATCTCAGGTGGGTACATCTTTTGCTTTTTGTGTAAATCATGATGTAATTAAACAGGCTGTTGCATATATATATATATATATAAATATGTTATGTATGGATGTATGGTTTATTTCACATTGGTTTTTATTACGACTGTTCGAACTATTATCTCGCTACGAAGAGAATCTCTAAATTTATTCTTTTGACACTACCTGTTAATAATATAATTTAAACAAAAAAAATGTAATGCTATTTAGAAAGGAACTTATACATTTATAAAATAAACCGGGTCTATGAGGTTTAAAATAATTATTATTTTCCACAGTTTATTCTATTTTATGTTTCAAACTATGGTGTGACGTTCCTTCTTTATGAGGTAAGAAAAAGGGGTGTTACACTGCCTTGGTATCAGAGCCCCGGTTCAAGTTTTCTTTTGGGTCTTGTGGTTTTTGACTATCTTGTTTGTGCTGTATGATTCTCTGTGTTTAGTATTCTGAAAGGATACATCTGACTTTCTTTGTGTTTTGTATAGCTTAATCTGAAAGGAGGATTATGGCTTATCGAGGAGATATGACTGCTACAATTCAGGCAATGCAGAAGATGGTTGAGGCTATGCTACAACAAAATCAGCAAACAACTCAACAACAAGAGAGGACTATACAACAATTGGAGGCTACTGCTGATGCCCAGAATCTGACGGAATTTCGTCGCACTAACCCTCCACAATTTAAAGGAGAATTTGATTCTGAGAAGGCTACTCTGTGGATCAAGGAACTGGAAAAGATATTCACGGGCATGAACTGTGCTAACGACAAGAAGGTGACGTATGCGGCTTTTATGCTTGTAGGAGATACAGAGGATTAGTGGACCAGAGAACAGAGACTGCTAGAGGCAGAAGGTCGAGAGATTGCTTAGGCGATATTCAAGGAGAGATTCTTGAATAAATATTTCCCAGAAAGTGCTAGGCATGCTAAGGAGATGAAGTTTCTTGGTTTACGGCAAGGAAATATGACTGTAAGTGAGTATGCTGCTAAATTTGAGAGCTTATCCAAATTCTCGACCTACTTTTAACACCAACCGAAAGAAGCATGGAAATGTTGAAAGTTCGAGGAAGGCCTAAGACATAATGTGAAGAGGGCAGTTATCACTTTGAAGATTAACTAGTTTTTGAAACTGCTTGATACGTGTCGCAAGGTGGAAGACTTAGACCAGGCGCGAGACACAAGAAACTGCAACTTTAGACTTTTTCAGTCTCAAAGAGGAGGAAGCAGTAATGCTAATCATTACCAGAAGAAGCCTTATTCCAGACCACTTGGAAATCAACAACAAAGACCGCAAGGTAGAAGTCCAGGGAGAGCTAGTCAAATAATGGCGTCTACGCCAAGATGCATGAAGTGTGGGAAGGATCACTACATGAAGGACTGCACTATCAAAGGAATTATCTACTTCAGATGCGGGAAACCTGGACATGTTTCTCGTGACTGTAATCAACATAAGGCGAAACCTTCCGTTAATGCTGCTAGAACTGCTAAACCGTAGGCTGGAGGTAGAGTTTACACCCTGAGTGGTGCTTAAGCCTCTCAATCTGAAGATCTTATACAAGGGGAAGGTGTCATGGAAGATAATCTTTTAACTGTATTGTATGACTCTGGTGCAACTCATTCTTTCATTTCCTATGACTGTGTGAAAAGGCTTGGTTTACCTGTGTCTTCTTTGCCTTTTGATTTGACTGTTTCAACCCCTACTGCTAAACCCGTTGTTACTACCAAAGTCTATTTAGATTGTCCCTTGATTGTTGAAGGTCGAATCTTTTCTGTTGATTTGATCTGTTTGCCACTATCTCAATTAGATGTGATCTTAGGAATAGATTAGTTATCTACTAACCATGTCCTATTAGATTGTTCTAGAAAAATCATAGTTTTTCCTGTAGATGAGAATTCTAGATTTTTAATGGCCAACCAAGTGAAAGCTTTCTTGAAAGAAGGACCTTGGGGATACATGTTGTTGTTTTCTTTGAAAATCGAGAATGAGGTAGATGTGGACACAATTTCGGTGGTTAGAGAATTTCCTGAAGTTTTTCTTAAAGATGTACCTGGTTTGCCACCGGAGTGGGAAATCTGGTTTATCATTGACCTTGTACTTGGAACTGGTCCTATTTCCATAGTGCCTTACAGAATGTCACCAGTAGGCTAGTTAAGCTCAAGAAACAATTGGAAGAACTTTTGGAAAAACAATTTGTTAGACCTAGCGTATCACCTTGGGGAGCACCGGTATTGCTAGTTAAGAAGAAGGATGGTACTTCATGATTTTGTGTGGACTACCATCAACTGAATAAAGTCACAATCAAGAACAAGTATCCATTGCCAAGGATAGATGACCTAATGGATCAATTGAAAGGAGCGGCGGTGTTTTCTAAGATTGATTTTCAATCGAGTTACCATCAGATCAGAGTAAAAGTGGAAGACATTCCTAAAATGGCTTTTCGTACTCATTATGGACACTACGAGTACCTAGTGATGCATTTTGGTGTAACTAATGCACCTACTATTTTCATGGATTATATGAATAGAATCTTCCGTCCTTATTTGGACAGATTCATCGATGTCTTCATCGATAATATCTTGATCTATTCGAAAAATCAGAAGGATCATGTTGAACATCTAGTATAGTTCTTCAGATTTTGAAGGAGAAAAAGTTGTACGCCAAGTTATTGAAGTATGAGTTTTGGTTGAACAAAGTTAAATTTTTGGGCCATGTGATTTCGAAGGAAGGAATTGTTGTAAACCCATCAAAAGTGGAAGCTGTTCTACAGTGGGAAAGGCCGAAGATGGTGACAGAAATTCGAAGCTTTGTTGGATTAGCCGGATATTACCGGAGGTTCATCGAAGGGTTCTCTAAGATTGCTGGACCTCTTACCTAACTCACAAGGAAGAATCAGGTTTTTGAGTGGACGAATGCTTGTGAAGGAAGTTTTCAAGAGTTGAAAAAGAGACTAACTAGTTCACCAATGTTAGTTCTACCTAATCCAAGCGAAGAAGTATACTGTGATGCTTCATACTAAGGACTAAGGTATGCCCTTATGCAAGGCGGGAGAGTGGTGGCTTATGCCTCGAGACAATTGCGAGTGCATGAGAAGAACTACCCAACGCATGACCTGGAGTTAGCTGCTGATGATCACATATTTTATACATTAATAAATCTTCATTTTTAGTCATTTACACTCTCCATGTACTTAATTGATTAAGCCTAGTTATGTTTTGTAAGTTTGGACTCAAATTGGACTTAATTGATTTTTTTTCAGCACTATTTTGGTCTTACGTTGTTTATGTATTTCAGCCATATCTTGAGTTCTAAATGTCTGATAATTATGAATTCTACCTTGTAGGAAAGATAAGAGAGAGCTCTACAACTTTGATGAGAGCTCAAAGTCTCAATCAGACATCTAGTGGAGCTAATTGAGCTTGGAAGACAGAACATGAGTTTTGTGTCTGAAACCTAAATAGTGTACAGTAATCAGAGCATAACTCGGGCTGTAAGAATTATCTTGGGCTAAAATTTGGAGATTTGAAAGTTAAGACCCAGATCTAAAACTTTCATGTTGAACACAAAACTTGATTCGGGCTCCTTGATGGTGATATTGGGTCTGAAATTCAAAACAGAGGTGCTGAAATTGGGCCTGAATAGTCTCTAGTAATTGGGTCATATCTTGGGCTGTAGGATGAATTTTTGGGTGATTCCAGAGCCATTGGAAATCTTAGACAATTTCATATAACTTTCATGAAGACCACTTAGCTCGAAAATGACGGAATCAATGACTTAAGCAATGAATTATTTCGGATACAAAGAATCTCAATAATCCAACTACTCATCCAATCATCCAACCACTCAACCACTCATCCAACCACTCCACCCACTCATCCACCTACTCTTAATCATTCTCCTTGTCATTTTGTATCCCTACTCCTCTATAAAAGGCACCATGAGCTGGATGTTGAGAGCTTAGTGTTGGGCACTTGGTGTTAGGCTTAGTTTTTACAAGTTGTGGTTATGCTTATTTATTGTTTTCCTTTGTTGTAATTTTATCTTGTTCTAAATTGAAGTTATGTTCATCTTTCTCTTCTTCTCTCTTTCTTTCTTCTTATCTATGAGTAAGTAAATCTTCATCTTGCTTGGGTGAAAGAGTGAAGCTCTTGGTAATGAAATAAGGTTAGATTATTCTATTTTCTTGTGCTTAAATGATATATTATCAAATGGACATTATATGTGTTGTATTTTGTTTCCAATCAATTTAGAAACCTTCTTTGTTAATGGAGATCTTGATTTATTGTAGACAATAGGATTAGCACAGTGAATGCTTGAACTCATTTACAAATGTTGGTAGATAATTAAAGGAATCATAATATGATTACATATATAATTGAACTTTGAATGTTATATTTTCCGATTGGAACCTCCGTTGTGTGTGGATTTCAATTGAGTTAAAAAGAGAAATAATCTTACCTTTAATTTATTACCAAGAGTAGATCTCCTAACCCAAGCAAGCCCTTAAATTCATTTGTGAACTTGTTTTATTACTTTTGATGTTGTGACAAATCTTTTTCTTACCTCAATTAATTTTTCTTCATCAATTCCTTGTGGATCGACCTCGGACTCCCGAGAAATTTATTACTTGAGACAACCTGCACTTGGGTTTGCATCCTTAAATCCCGCAGTCAAGTTTTTGGCACCGTTGTCGGGGATTTGATTTGAAGTTTTGATTTATTGAGGTTCATTTTCTTTAATAAAATCTATTCTCTCTTCTCCCTCACCGGAGCAAAAGATCGGTTGATCGATCCTTCGATTTCTTTACTAACTATCTAACTTTCTAACTATCTAACTCTAACTTACTAACTTGCTAACATACTAACTTTCTAACTTTTATATTTATGTCATTTATTTTTGCTTTTTAATTTTATTTATTTATTTTTGTCATTTTTTTTTCGTCGATTGGGGTAACTCTCCCTTTTATTTTACGCACTAACTTTGTGGGGGAAACTCTCACTTTTTTTTTTCTATTATTTATTTTTCCGTAATCTAACTTAATGAAATAATATTTCTTCTTCTCTTCTCTTTCGCCGGCTCTGTGGGGCTCTGTCACTCTCCGATTTTCATATTTAAATTTATTTTCTGCACTTTATTTTCTGTATTTTAATTTTTCGCACTTTATTTTTATTTTTATTTTTGGGTGGTTGGTTTATTACCCCATCCCTATTAATATTTAATGGTGGGTGACACCGACAGCTTGTACATTATTTTTGTTTATTTATTTTAAGTTATTTATGTATGTATGCTTATGCTTTGGTATCGTGATTTAAATTAAATTCGTTTAGTTAAAATTAACCCTGGTACTTTATATATTGATTTGTTTGAATCACAATCACACACAATTGACACAATGGCTAATAATTCAAGTGTACATGATGAACATGAAAATCAACCGTTGTGAACCATGCGTGAATATTTGCAACCACCTCGAAGTTCTAGTCCATCATGTTTTATCTTTCCACTCAATGCCAACGATTTTAGATTTAAGCTAGATATGATTTCTTTACTTCCTAAGTTTCATGGTTTAGAATCTGAAGTCCATATTTACATCTGAAAGAATTTGAGGAAGTATGTTTTGCCTTCAATGATCAAAATTGCACTGAAGAGATTGTTAAGCTTAAATTGTTTCCTTTTTCTTTAAAAGATAAAGCAAAATCTTGGCTTAACACTTTGAATCCAAGATCAATTGGCACATGGCAAGAAATGCAAGGTGAGTTCTTGAAGAAATTTTTTCCAACACATAAAACCAATGCTATGAAAAGACAAATCCACAATTTTTTCCAAAATTCAAATGAAGCATATTTTCAATGTTGGGAACGGTTTAAAGATTTGTTAAATTCTTGCCCACATCATGGTTTTGAAAAATGGCGCACTATAAGCTTCTTTTATGAAGGTTTAACACCTAAAACTAAACAATTTGTGGAAACAATGTGCAATGGTGAGTTTCTTGATAAAGAACCTGATGAAGCTTTAGACTATTTGAACCAGTTGGCTGAAAATTCTCAATCTTGGCATAGTACTAACACTTCTGAAAATTCAATTAGATCTAACCTTACAAGTGCTAATAAAGGAAAATATCACCTTAGTCAAGAGGAAGATCTAAATGCTAGATTTGCCAGTTTGGCTAGAAAGGTTGAAGCCATGGAATTAAGAAAAGCAAAACAAATCAAATCTGTGCAAAATGAAGAAATTTGTGGCATTTGTGATGACTTAGGACACTCAACACATGAATGTCCTAAGATACCTGTTTTTAAAGAAATTGTACATGAGCAGATAAATGCAATGAATAATTTTAACAAGCCATTTACTTCTTCTTTTTCGGATACATATAATCCGGGATGGAGAAATCACTCGAATTTCAGCTTGAGGAATAATAATCAGTCACAATTTGTGCAACCACCACCTCCTCAGGCACAACAGGACTCTCAAAATTTTCAAGGATATGCACCTTATGTCCCACCATATAAGAAAAACCTTGAAGAAACACTGCATGCATTCATAGAAAAGCAAGAGGCTATTAATAAACAAAACAATCAAACCATGAATGACATAAAAGACACTCTTGCTAAACTTTCTTTTGCACTCATCATTCATGAGAAAGGAAAAATTCCTTCTCAACCTCAACCAAATCCCAAGGGTCAAGACTGGTCTAAATGAGGGAGTTCGAGAAAACCAACAAATGGACCAAGTCCAGTCAGTGATAACTCTTAGGAGTGGAAAAGTTGTTAAAAAACAAATCCTCAAATCTTGTGAGAAAGAAGATGAACTAATTCCCCAAGAAAACGAAGAAGTTGACCAAAAGGAAACCAAACTCTCGCCTTCACCCCCATTTCCTCAAGCATTGAAAAATCCAAAGAAATTGGACCATAACACTGGAATTTTTGAAATTTTGAAACAAGTGAAAATCAATATTCATCTGTTAGATGCTATCCAACAGATTCCTTCTTATGCCAAATATATGAAGGACTTGTGCACTATTAAAAGGAAATTAAATGTGAAAAAGAAAGTATTTTTGGCTGAACAGGTAAGCTCCATTCTTCAGAATAATAATGCGTTGAAATATAAAGACCCTGGTTGTCCTACAGTTTCATGCATTATTGGAGAACATAAAATTGAAAAAGCTTTACTTGATCTTAGTGCTAGTGTCAATTTGCTTCCATATTCAGTTTATCAGCAACTCAACTTGGGTGAGTTAAAACTAACTTCTGTAACTCTTCTACTTGCCGATAGATCAATTAAAATTCCAAGAGGAATAGTGGAAGATGTGTTAGTTCAAGTTGATAAATTCATATATCCTGTGGATTTTATTGTCTTGGATATGGAACCTATGGTTGATAGTTGCAAGTCAATTCCTGTTATCTTAGGCCGTCCATTTTTAGCAACATCAAATGCTTTGATAAATTGCAGAAATGGAGTGGTGAAGCTAACATTTGGAAACATGACACTGGATCTCAATGTTTTTAACATGTGCAAGCAACCACAGGAAGTCCTTGATGAAAAGGAGGAAGTTGAAGGAATTGAAGCCATTATAGATGATCATATTCAAAAAGGGAATTCTTCTGACCCATTAGAAGTTTGTTTAATTAATTCATTTGATTTGCTTGATTGTACAGAGGAAATAAAGTACAAAGGATGGAAGCCGAGATTCAAAGAGCTAAAACCCATGAATGATAATGCCCATGAAGAAGTACCCATACCGGAACTAAAGCCATTATCTGCTGGGTTGAAGTTCACATTTTTGAAAGAAGAACAAAGCTTTCCAGAAGTAATTTCCTCAACTCTTGCTGGAGAACAAGAAGGAAAAATGCCGCCTCAATGGACGCACCAAGATAGAAGGAAATTTTTGACAGAGGTGAAAAATTTTTATTGGGATGACTCATACTTGTTCAGATATTATGCGGACCAAATCTTTCGAAGATGTGTGCCCGACAGTGAGGTAGGTAGAGTCATTAAATTTTGTCACTCAGAAACATGTGGAGGTCACTTTTCTTCAAAGAAAATAGCTGTAAAAATCTTGCAGTGTGGATTTTATTGGCCCACTTTATTTAAGGACTGTTTTACTTTTTGAAAAAGTTGTGAAAATTGTCAAAAGACAAATCTAATAAAATCCACAGTCAAGACAATTTTGAGAAAACCTTTTGAAATTAGTCAAAAAGTTCTGCTTTATGATTCTCGCTTGCACCTATTCCCTGGAAAATTGAGATCTAGGTGGAGTGGTCCTTTTGTTGTCAAACACGTGTATCCTCATGGGGCCATAGATATTGCGAATCCTAGGAATGGTAATGTGTTTAAAGTCAATGGACAAAGGCTCAAACCATTTCTGAAAAAACCAAGTTGATGAGTTCTTTGTGTTGCCGGTTAAGTGGCGGATACGGTACTCCATGACTCTCAAGTTGGTTTATTTTTTAGTTTTCCAAAATAACTGAATCCTTCTTCTCCTTTAAAATGGATGTCATTTTTTCAAACCTAAGAAAACATTTTCCTTCTCTCCCTCAAAATGCTCTGAAAAATATCTACAAAGTTCGATGTGAAAGATTGAGACTGTTAATGCACAAAGGTATGCCAGAAGATGTATGCTGGATAATTGAAGCAAAGGTCTGACTAGCAGGTGAGTCTTCAATTTCATTTGACTCATACATGCCAGGTCTTAGAAGAAGTTCGTATTCTAAAAGGAGAAGAGCAAAAAGGTTACAAGTCCGTTACAAATGTGGACGATGGAATTGTAACAAGCGATGTCGTACTTTCGGGATGGTTTCCGCAAACAGAGAAGATAAAATTTTTTTCATTAAGAACGGACTGAGTAAGGAGTCATTAGATGATATCTTATTGACTCTTGAGACGCATTCTTGTGGATTGGTGCATCGTGAACTTCTAAATTTGTGAAATCTCTTCAAGAATGAAGAAAAACACTACAGTCTTGGGAATCTGACTCTAAAAGACCCTATTTTCCAATTTATAAGAAAATTGGATGGGAAGCTTATCCTCGACTCATAGAAGGCGTTTAAGCCATTACTGGTAGTGAAACTAGAGGCAGATGTGAGCCATATCCACAACAATCTGTACATATTATCTTCTTCTTCTTCTTTATGTTTTCTTTTTTAAAAAAATGAAAAAAAAATTAAAAAAAAAAAAAAAAAAAAAAAAAAAAATTTGAACAAAGACGATCCGAAAGGAGTACCATGGCTTTAATTAGTTGTGGAGCCCCAGCCTTTGGCTGACCTGTCATTGACTCGGGTGGACCTTTACACGTTGGTCCTTAAAAAAGTTCGTGTACCATGCACTGTAGAGAGCCGCACTCCATAACCCAATGTTTACCATCTAGGCACTGTGGAGTTGATGGACAGGCATAAGCGTCCCACTCTGGTTATTAGTGAGAAGTAACTCGCGGCGGCCAAAGCGAATGAGGCATCTGAGCTTGATCCTCTCTTTTATTAGAAGGGGCTCTCAGCACCCTGGGATGGGATGTTTTGGATCTTGGACATTATGAGTTTTAGATTTTAGCATCTTTGTTGATGTTACGAGCCCAAGTGTGAGCGTTCCAGGTTCCAGACCCAGGATGGAAACCCACGATGGTTTCTTCTTTCTCTTTTCTTGAATGTATACTGCACTGGTGACATGCAGTATAAAGATATGCCACTACTGCACTCATGACGCGTAGTATAAAGATACGCCATGAAAGCTGTATATACAGGTATGTTATCATTTGCTATTATATTTCTTTTATTTTTGTATGATTTTGCTGTATTTTGGTTTTGGACAGATGATCTTTTGAGCAGGGTCCTTCAGGGGTTTCTAGACTTCTTTACCCTGATGGTTTTCTTGAAGTCACTAAAAGAAAAAATTCCTTTACCTTTGATCTTTGATCCTGATCCAGCAATAGCTCAGATAGATTGGTCAGCAGGAAGCAGTGAGGGAAGCAGGATGAAAAAAGAGCCAGATTTGACACTTCGTTTAAAGCTTTCCTTTATTTTGGATTTATCATACTTTGTTTTTGTTTAAATTTGTGTCAGATTTCTCCAACAGGTAATATCTTTTATCCTTTACTCATCTATATTTTAACATTGAGGACAATGTTGTGATCTAGTTAGGGGGGAAGGATAGTTTACCAAAAAAAAATTATTTTTTGGGAAGTATGATATGATTGTCGTGGACTTACTAAACTAATGAAGGATGGCAGAGTAAAGAGTAAATTTTGGAAACAATTTTTTACTCTTGAGATGCATCTTAATTGGTGGCAGAGTAAGGAGTTTTTTAGGTAGTAATTAATTAGTATTAATCTGTGGAAGTAACAAAGTTTTTGTCTTTTGATTTCCTTTGTAAAATTCAAGTGAATGCACTCTCACATCCTTTGAAGCAATTAAAATCCAGGGATCATAACATGATTGAATAAATTATCTTCTTTCTTAAATTTCACATGCTTGGTTATGGATGTTGAATTGGTGGATTGAGAATGATAGAAATATACCTTGTGAGATTTTGAGCCTATTGATGTATGGATTGAATATATGTACCATTCTCTTCTTTCTTGTGTGGTTTTCACTCATGGAATTGTTACTCTAGAACTTGCTTTGATTCTTTTTGAGGCTACATTTTCACATGCATAAATTAATATGATTGAGGCATTTTGAAATAGCTACTTTAACCAAATAGCCATCCATGTATATTTTCCATTGTGTAACCCCTTTGAACTTTGACTATTCCTTGTTTTTAGCTCATTTCATCCTTCAAAAAAAAAATGTTTCTACCCAACCTTAGGGAATAAGAGAGCATTGACCTTGTTCTTGAACAAGTATATCAACAAAAAAAAAGAAAAAAAAATTGTTTAACCACCACAATTAAAGGATTATGAGAGTTTAGAATAAAGGTGGATGCTTGGAAACAACAGGAAGAAAAGGAGAATGTTCAAATCTAACAATGAATTCAATTCACCAATTTGGGATTGATCTTCAACAAAACATTAGTCAAATATTAGTGATTGTCCTTTATGATGAATGCTCTCAAACATTTTCTTCACTCTAACTGTACCATAATGCTCTTTTATTCTCTTTGGTATTTATCTTTTCATATCCATATTATCTCCTCTCCTTTACCTTGACCCCGTTACAACCTTGAATAAAGTCCTCTTGATTTTTTGTATGCATGTGTTTTGAGTAGAGGAAAAGTAGAAGATAAGTAAGCTTATGGTAGTGCAATTGTTCATGGGTTGAATAGAGTGAAATACTTACCTTTTAAACACTTGAGAGATTGAGAGTGAATTTTGTGAGGATCTATCATTCTTGATTCATTCTTTTCAACTAAAGTTTCCTTGCTTGTTGGTTTGAGATGTGAAGAAATGTTACCTCATGAATGCTTTGATCCCTTGAATTTCTTGTTGCTCTTCTTGCTTCATCGAGTCTTTTAGAGTTTTTAGTTTTTGAGTCTGTGTCATTTTTCTTTGTCTCCTAACTTTGGTCTTATGTGTTTTCCCCAAGAGTGCAAAAAGCTAAGTGTGGGGGAATTTGATGAGCACATATTTTATACATTAATAAACCCTCATTTTTAGTCATTTACACTCTCCATGTACTTAATTGATTAAGCCTAGTTATGTTTTGTAAGTTTGGACTCAAATTGGACTTAATTGATTTTTTTCAGCACTATTTTGGTCTTACGTTGTTTCTGTATTTCGACCATATCTTGAGTTCTAAATGTCTGATAATTATGAATTTTACCTTATAGGAAAGATAAGAGAGAGCTCTACAACTTTGATGGAGAGCTCAAGTCTCAATCAGACATCTAGTAGAGCTAATTGGGCTTGGAAGACATAACACGAGTTTTGTGTCTGAAACCTGAATAGTGTACAGTAATCAAAGCATAACTCGAGCTGCAAGAATTATCTTGGGCTGAAATTTGGACATTTGAAAGTTAAGACCCCTAAAACTTTCATGTTGAATACAAAACTTGATTCGGGCTCCTTGATGGTGATATTGGGTCTGAAAATCAAAACAGAGGTGCTGAAACTAGGCCTAAACAATCTATAGTAATTGGGTCGTATCTTTGGCTGTAGGACGAATTTTTAGGTGATTCTAGAGCCATTGGAAAGCTTAGACAATTTCCTATAACTTTCATGAAGACCACTTGGCTCGAAAATGATGGAATCAATGACTTAAGCAATGAATTATTTCAGAGACAAAAAATCTCAATAATCCAACTACTCATCCAATCATCCAACCACTCAACCACTCATCCAACCACTCCACCCACTCATCCACCCACTCTTAATCATTCTCCTTGTCATTTTGTATCCCTACTCCTCTATAAAAGGCACCATGAGCTAGATATTGAGAGCTTAGTGTTGGGCACTTGGTGTTAGGCTTAGTTTTTACAAGTTGTGGTTATGCTTGTTTATTGTTTTCCTTTGTTGTAATTTTCTCTTGTTCTAAATTGAAGCTATGTTCATCTTTCTCTTCTTCTCTCTTTCTTTCTTCTTATCTATGAGTAACTAAATCTTCATCTTGCTTAGGTGAAAGAGTGAAGCTCTTGGTAATGAAATAAGGTTAGATTATTCTATTTTCTTGTGCTTAAATGATATATTATCAAATGAACATTATATGTGTTGTATTTTGTTTCCAATCAATTTAGAAACCTTCTTTTTTAATGGAGATCTTGATTTATTGTAGACAATAGGATTGACACAGTGAATGCTTGAACTCATTTACAAATGTTGGTAGATAATTAAAGGAATCATAATATGATTACATATATAATTGAACTTTGAATGTTATATTTTCCGATTGGAACCTCCGTTGTGTGTGGATTTCAATTGAGTTAAAAAGAGAAATAATCTTACCTTTAATTTATTACCAAGAGTGGATCTCCTAACCCAAGCAAGCCCTTAAATTCATTTGTGAACTTGTTTTATTACTTTTGGTGTTGTGACAAATCCTTTTCTTACCTCAATTAATTTTTCTTCATCAATTCCCTGTGGATCGACCTCGGACTCCTGAGAAATTTATTACTTGAGACAACCTGCACTTGGGTTTACATCCTTAAATCCCGCAATCAGCTACTGTTGTATTTGCTTTGAACATATGGAGACATTTTCTCTATGGAGCAACATTCAACGTCTTCAGTGATCACAAGAGCTTGAAGTATCTGTACGATCAAAAAGAGTTGAACATGAGACAACAAAGATGGTTAGAATTCCTGAAAGACTATGATTTCTAACTTTAGTATCACCCTAGAAAGGCAAATGTTGTGGCTGATGCCTTAAGTAGGAAAACAATCAGCATTTCTACCATGATGATCAGAGAACAGGATTTAATAGAACAATTCAGAGATGTATGATTTTTTGTGGAACTAATGCCAGGAAAAATTTGCATGAACATGGTCACTATTTCGAATGATTTAATGGAAGATATCCGAGAAAAGTAGAAGGTTGACAAGTTCTTGAAAGAGGAAAGAAAGCTGATAAAGCAAGGCAGTATATCAACATTAGAGGAAGGAAGCGATGAAATTTTAAGATTCCAAGGTAGGGTCTATGTGCCTAAGGATGAAGAACTCAGGAAGTATATACTCGAACATGCTCATAAGAGTTAGTTGAATATGCATCTTGGAATGACCAAAATGTACCAAGATTTGAAGAAGTTATTTTGGTGGCATGGAATGAAAAGAGATATTGCTAGATGTGTATCTTCCTGTCTGGTTTGTCAGAAAACAAAGATTGAACATCAAAGACCGTCAGGATTGTTATCAGATTGCCAAAGACCAGAAGAAGATATAATTCAATATGGGTGATTATGGATCGACTTACGAAGTCAGCACATTTCTTGTTGATCAACATAAAGTATTCATTGGAGAAGTTGACTCAGTTGTACATCGGTGAAATTGTCAGACTACATGGTGTGCCTACAAGTATCATTTCTGATAGAGATCCCAGATTTACATCAAAATTTTGGCAAAGTCTTCAAGAAGCAATGGGGACAAAGCTACGTTTGAGTTCTGCATATCATCCTCAAACCGATGGTCAATTAGAAAGAAAAATTCAGTCATTGGAAGATTTGTTGAGAGCTTGTGCCATAGAACAGACTAGATGTTGGGATGAAATTTTATCATTGGTAGAGTTTACCTATAACAACAGTTACCATTCAAGTATAGGGATGGCTCCCTATGAGGCTCTATATGGGCGAAGGTGCATAACACCTTTATGTTGGTATCAAGATGGAGAGCGACTTACCGTTGGACCTGATCTTATTCAACAGACAACTGAGAAGGTCAAGATGATTCAGGAGAAGATGAGAATGGCTCAAAGTCGAAAAAAGAGCTATGCGGAAAAAAGGAGGAAACCTCTTGAATTTGAGGAATGAGAGCATGTGTTCTTGAAAGTCACGCCTACGACTGGGGTCGGTCAGGTTCTCAAATCTAGAAAGCTCACTCCTAAATTCCTTGGACCTTATCAAATTCTTCGTCGGATAGGTCCAGTTGCTTATCAAATAGCTTTACCACCTTTTCTTTCAAATCTCCACAATGTTTTTCATGTGTCACAACTCCGAAAATACATTCCAAGCCCTGATCATGTCATAGCACCTGATTTAGTACAATTAAAGGAAAACTTGACTTATGAAACAACTCGTGTAAGGATTGAGGATAGGAGAATGAAGTAACTCAAAGGGAAAAACATTCCATAGGTGAAAGTGATCTGGAACGAGACAACCGGAGATGCGACATAGGAACTGGAGGACAAGATAAAGGAGCAATACCCAGAATTATTTTAAGGTATGAAAATTTCGAGGACTAAATTCTTATTTGATGGGGAGAGTTGTAACACCCCAAAATTTATTTATTTCATTATAACTATTCATTTTACAATATTTGTGATTTTTGGGAATTTTTTTAAATTTTTCTGAGAACGCAGAATATTTTAATATTATTCTTCATTTTGCGTACAAATTGAGCAAAGTTGGAAAAATGAGATATTTTTCTCGAGAACCTTGATCTGTGGAAACGTCGACGGGGGATTTTACTAAACCTGAGATTGGACACGATTTACGAGGTTTTATGTTTTTCGAGAAATTTTATCTGATAGAATAGTAAATCGTTGTGTAATTTTATCCGCTGGACAATTAATACTAACTTCTGTCAACTGTAACAATTGTCTATTAGATAATAACATGTATTAAAAATTCTATCACATTATCTTAATGTAATCCACTTTATGTCTAATCAAATCCACTTTAATTCAAATCTATTGTATTTTAATCAAAGTTTCTTTAAGAAGCTTTGATCACCAAAAGACTAAGTTACCCTTGGCTTGTTGGGGAAGCCAACTTCCCCTTCCCTCTCACTCTCAATGCCGCGGCAATGCTAGCCTAAGGGGAGCAAATTTTTGCTCCCCCACTTAACACATTTTACCAAATATCTCTCATTTGCATACAACACTTTCTCTCCATTTTCTTTGCTCCCCCACTTAACACATTTAACCAAATATCTCTCATTTGCATACAACACTTTCTCTCCATTTTCTCTCTTCTTCTCCTCCTTCACCCATGGTTTGCAGCCCCATTAGTGACCACTTCTTTTCATTTTCTCTCTTCATTAACACTATAACACCCTAAAATTTATTTATTTTCTTATAAATATTCATTTTATAATATTTGTAATTTTTTAAAAAAATTTTTGGATTTTTTTGAGAATGTAGAATATTTTAATATATTTTTCGTTTTACGTGCACATTGGGCAGAGTCGGGAAAATGACTGTAATGTTTTGAAAGTTGGAAAATTTTATAACGAACAGTCGTTTTATAATAATTGTGATTTTGGGAAATTTTCTGGAAATTTTCTGGAAACGTTGAATATTTTAATATATTCCTCGTTTTGCATGCAAACTAAACGGAGCCAGGAAAACAAAATATTTTTCTCGAGAACCTTGATCTGTGGAAACATCGACGGGGGATCTTACTAAACCTGAGATCAGACACAGTTCACGAGGTTTCACAATTTTTAAGAAAATGACAGCAGATAAAATAATAAAACATTGCGAAAAATTTATCTATCAGATTAATTAATACTGACTTCTATCAACCGTAATTATTATCCATTGGATAATAGCATGTATTAAAAATCATATCACATTATCCTAATGCAATCTACTTTATGTCTAATTAACTCACTTTAATTGAAATTTAATGTATTATAATCAAAGCTTCTCGCTTTGACCAACTAAGACCACCTTGCCCTTGGCTTGTCAAGGAAGCCAAAAATCCCTCCCCTTCTCTACTCACTTGCCGCGGCAATGCATGGGCAAAGGAGGCAAATTTTGCCTCCTCACTTAATACCAAATACCCAAAAATCATTTCACTTAACCTAATTACACTTCTCTCTACACTTCATCTTCTTCAAGCTTCTCTCCCTTCTCTCTTCAACCTCCATAGCTGTGGTTTGCAGCCCCTCACTCTACCATCATTCTTCACTTTTTCTTTTCACAAACACCATTTCCTTACTTCTCTTCATCTCCTCTACAACTTTTATTCCCAAAGTTTCTCCAAAATCCAACCTTTTCTCCATTATCTTCTAAGGTAAAGTCTTTCACTTTGAGGTCAAGCCTCAACCTTTCTTCTCTTCTCTTCTCATTTTCGTGCTCCATGGCTCCTTTGGTGACTATGGACCTATTCTTTTCCATGTCTAATGGTTGAAAATCCTAGGGTTTGTAGAGCCACAAAACCGAAATCACAAGGAGCAAGGAGGAGATCATTTTCGTTTTTCTCCTTTAGGTAAGAGGGAGACTACTCACTTCAACCAATTGTGGTGGTGAGGGAACCATTGTGTGTTCATGTATTTTTTTTATTTTGGTTTATTTATGTGTTCTTGAGTTTGATCAATGTTTGATTTAAGATTTTGAATGGATTGTAAGTGTTAAATGAGCTTGATCATGTTAGGGTTGTTAAATGGCAAATGTGGAGTTCCTTACCCTAGCATGAAGACCACAGTTTTGAAGTGATTCTTGGATTGAAAAATTGTTTTGCACACTAGAACATAACACTTATGGAATTAAAGGATGAATGGTGATAATAAAATTTAAGAATGGAAAATTTTAAGGATTTGTTACCCTACATTGAAGCCACGGTTTTTGGCTTGAAAAATAAGAGAAAGGATTGGTCTTAATGAACATAGATTTAAATAGGCTAATATTAATAAAACTAATGCATAAGAAAAAGAAAAAAAATGGAAAGAAATATTGGACTTGAAGACCATGAAGGCCACAGTTTTTAGAGACAAAAATTAGGGGAAATTGAAGCCTTGATCAATCCTTGGAGACTTAAGAATTTTAAGACATGCATAACTCTTAATCAAGTGGAAGAATTAAATTAGATAATAACCCTTACAAGGCCACGGTTTTGAAGGGGCAAATTGCCTAAAATTTGTCATACTTAATCAAACATAAGACTTTGAGAAAGTAAATTCATAGTGTGGATTTATGATGGTGGATAAACACTTGAAAAATATATTTGGCATGGAAAAATGAATTCTACACTATTGAGGACCCTATGTAAGCAAAACACTTGTTGACATGTACTTGTGAGAATTAATGAGCTATGCACAATTATATATATTGATATTGAGAAATCAAAAATGTATGCGTACATGTATGTTTATGTACCATAGTGATATGACTATGATAAGCATACATGATTTGACATTGTGTCGTCATGCATATGTGTTGTCCATTGGACATTGTTGTAAAGGCTATGTGTGCCTAGGAGTTTGAATAACACCTATGTGCGGGTGTGAGTAGACTAAGCATAGGTGTCATATGTTGTTGACCCTGGGAGCGTCGGGATGTGGGTGTCTCACAATAGACAGTGGTAGCTCCACTGGGGCCGTGGGATAAACTAATGCGACACACCGATGATCTTGACTGGGACGTTGTCCTATATCGCGATCAACTGTCGAGGTGCCATGTATAAGCCATTGCACAAACATTTTTATGAAATAAAGCACTCTATATTTTAAGGCTAACGATATACTGGCATTACTCCTTGATCATTCACTCCGAAAAATGTTTATGTCTAGCTTCATGGAGTAGGAACTTTTTGGTACCCTTTTTGCATTGTGAATTGTCAGTCACATGATTCATTGAGCATGAGCATATATAACTGTAAAATATGTTTAATATTATAATTGCAAAAATTATTTAATTCCTGAACTATTGATGCCCTTCTGTCTGTTGTTCATAATGTAACACCCTTGTGGAGATGTCACATTTATGATGCAATAAAATAAAATAACTAAAATATTACCCAAGTTGTAAAATACTTGTTATATAAATAATATGAGTTGTAAAATTTTTCCTGTTAAACAGAATATTACTAAATAAAATCACCAACATATAATATACATAAGATTTTGTTTTAAGTAACACTAGAAAATAAAGAAAACAAATAGTCATCACACATAGTGCCCAAGTGCACACCATAGATTTCTATTCCTCTGAAGGATCATTCTCAGATGAATCTTCAGGTGATAGAGTATCCAGGTGTTGGTGTATGGATGTCTCATTTTGTTTGTATTTACATACATTATATTATGTTATTTTAAGCTCTACGGACAGATACCATAGGACATCAAGTGGATGACTTGATCGTGAGATCTTATTGGATAAAACACTATTCTTAAATGCTAATCTCACTAGGCGCACGGAACATCCCTTCCTAATAACGCCTAATAGACAGCGGCAACTCTAAATGCAAAAACAGAGTGGTAGTAAACACAGGTTCTCCGTCAAACTCAGTTTGTAGGGACACAGTCAACCGTCCCACATACACAACTGAATCTCTATCCTCCCGCAGTTGCCAAGCCGTCGAACCTCCGTTAAACTCAAATCTCACGAACCCCAAAAATCTGGGCAACGTCATCTTCAAAATCAATCTAGCGGGTATGGATGATCGGATGGTTCGTGGAGGGATGTGGTGATCGTCGAACGATCCTCGGCTTGTTGTTCTTGAGACTACGAAATGCATGGCCATACTCAAATAAGTCAATATTTGTTATTCTATGTCTCCTCCTCCTCAAGATACACACACTCTAGAGGTTGTTCCTGTTCCTAAAACTCTTTACAGCATAAATAATAAATACAGAAATAGTACATATAGAGAGGTGAGATAATCATACATCAATACCAGCATGGTAAATAAGAAAACGTCACATACAACAAGTATAACAATTTATTAAAGCATATCATAACATCATGAATAATAGTGCAATAAAATACAAAAATTCAATATAACAGTATCAAAAGAATTTAATACAACAGTATAAATATATCAGAGATAATGGTGTTACGATGCATGATATAAACACAATACGACTCATTCCTACTCCATGGAGCTAGACACAGATATCTGAGAGAATGACCCGCAAAGATCTATTAGTACCTCAAGCTGCCCAACCAAACTATTGCACTGTCTAACGTTATGTCTATAGCCCACTGTCCAAAACATCGTGTAGTAGCACACAGTCCAAATATCGTGTAACTACAAGCATTGTACTAAAATAGACTTTACAAGATCTTGATTAAGTATAGTGCGTGTCAAGATCACTAGTGTGTTGCTAGTTACATTGTACTAAAATAGACTTTACCAGATCTCGATTAAGAGGACTAGTGTGTTGTTAGTTACCATTCACATTATCTGGGATAATCCGCACACTAATGCCTCCAAGTCCATACGAAGAAATGAACCACACTACGCTTATCACACCGACAACACGGTGTAATTCATCTCGTCAATCAAATCACCAATTATCAACCAAATTGGCACAACTCAATGCATGAATAAAATCATAATTACCAAATTACCCTTAGTCTCAAAATATTCTCATATTTACGCAAATGCCCTCAATGGCAAAAATCTCAATTATACAGTACGTCCCACTTGACAGTACCGTATCTCAATATGTCCGGGTCCACCACTTTGGCCCGACAGTAAAAACTTGTTGTTCCAATTAATCGCGTAGAAATTTTATCGCGTTTTCACAATTTCGTCGTTTTTACAAATGTTTTTAAATCACGTAAATATATTTTGCTATTTTTAAAATCGCGTACTATTTTTAAATCATTTTCTCAATCGCGTAAGATTTTTAAATCGTTTTCTTAATTGAAAAACTTTAAAATCTATGTTTTTAAAACTACGTAAGCTATTTTCACTACTTTAAAATTACGTAGAATAATTTTTCCTTATGTTATGAATATATTATAAAACGTTCTCTTTTATTTGTCTGTTTTTAGTAAAATTTGACAGTATTTTATCTATAAAATCTACTAAAATTTGTATTTTCTACGTTTTTCTCTAAAAATTTGTTTACTTGGTTTATTATTACTAAATCCACTTTAGTGATTGTTTCTATGTTTTAAAAGTTAAAAGCAAGTATTTTTCATAGGTTTTATTCATCTTGCTACTATATCACATCTCTAATAAAAATTGGTTTACTTCTTTAATTCTTGAAAATTTATTACAAATGTATTCTTTTTATATAAAACATCAATTCTACGCTTAGAAAATAAATTTTAGATTGATTACACTTTTATTAGGCATGTTGGCCGAATCCCATAAAATGTTGGCGTTTGATCTTTGGATCATTTTTGTTCTTCTAAATCATTTCGTAATTTATTCACTAACCTAATTTGATTAGATCCTTTCTTTAGAAAATGGTTGAAAACATTTTGGTTCTCTTTTATTGAATGAGGTCGTGAGCCTCTAGTTTGTGTTCTTTGGAATACTTATGCAATCCTTTACATGTTAATCATATCCTAAGTAATAAACATACATATATCACACATGCAATATATTTTAAAACTTGTAGACATACATACAATAATTTTAAAGCTTATAGACATGCATAAAATAATATCAAACACAATTAGGAAAGCTTTTAAACAATCAACACAAGTGAATCCTTATGGATTCTTCACACACATACAAGTCCATTTTCTCATCACCACACATGGTTGATGAGATTGAATTTCCCTCTTACCTTAAAGGAAGACTAAAACCTCTTTCACTCCTTCTATGGATTTCGTGACTCTCCTTCAAGACACCTAAAGATCTTAAACAAAATTTAAAGTGTTAAAACTATAAGAGAAAATCATAAACCATGGATCAATCATGGCTTAGAACCTTGAAAAAGAAGTTAAAAATGAAAAATAAGAATTTCCACCTTCTAGGAAAAATCTCCAAAGTGATTTTCCAAGCTCTAAATGATGGATTTAAGAAGAACTCTCAACTAGAGATATTCTTAGAATAGTGTTTAGGTTTAGAAAAGTAGGTTAGAAGAAATTTTGGATGGATGGATGGATGGTGATCTAGGGCTCTTGGCCGAATGGCCTCTTCAAAGTGCATCAATGGTGGTTTGTGTTTTTGGAAGAGAGAAAAGAGAGAAAGTGTGATAGCAAGGATGAAATTGAAGTGAAAATGCTCTCCAAAATGGTGCATGGCCGTGGAGCTCCTTAGGGTGGAGGTGGCCACTTTGTTTGACTCATCCAAGACTCCATCCTAGCCTTAGATGTAATCAAAGGTCAAGATTAAAACTTGATCACCAAGCTTGTCATCCATTGGCTAATCCAAGCCTTGTCATAAGCCTTGTCATAAGCCTTGTCATTTGTTCTTGAAGATTCCACCCTAATGGTGATTAATTAAGCTACTAATCCCATTAAGCTTCTAAGCACACTTAACCTAATTTAATCAAATTAATTAGTTACCTTACTAATTAATTAACATTCTTATAATCCAAGCTTCAAGAGCCATTGATCGTATCAATGGTTGATATTAGATAGTAATATGATCAAATCTAAGCCATTAGATCTTATTTCCATGAAATTCTAACCACTAGATTCATCTTCCAAAATAAAGGGTCAAGATCTTCCCTATATTCTTCACATCCAATGGTTACAAATGCTTTCTAACCATTTTTGTAAGACCAATCTCCACCATCCAATTGATCAACGGTGGATATCCAAAGCCTTCCTTAAGAAGCTTATCATGATAACCATAGATTAAATCAACGGTTGATATTCAATCTTAAACCTTCTCATCCAACGATGTAGATTAAGTCAAGCCCACATCGTTGACTTAATTCCTATTGGCTTAAAACAATTCAAGCCATTATCGTTGACTACTTTCTCTAAACAGGTCCCGCAACCAATTGTGGGTCCTACAAACCAAAAGTGGGTCCCACAGATATTTTGGGTCCATCTTGTCATTTATTTGTCTTGACTAATAAAATAATATTATAATAATATAAAATTATTTTATTATACAATTAAATCCTAAAAATTAAAAGATTAACAACCATATCATTCAGAATTGGGTTTAGTAAGCTCCCCCAGCTCCGAATAATTAAAATAAGATTTCCCCGGCCCAAAAATTATTATTTTTCTGACCTGGTGCAAATCACACAAAACACTCATATATGAACTCAAAACAGTCAAATAAATTTTATATCATACAGAAAAATAGAAAACAACACAATCAGGACATAACGATCATTTATCCTAAAGTTGGAGTGTTACACATAATACTTGTTGTTATTAACTGTTATTCTGCGCTTAATGTTAATTTTTATTGTTACTGTAATTAAATGTATGAACTGTGTTATATGTGGGCGTCTAGCGCCGTTCTGTTTTCTTGCTGCCATTTTGGTACTAAAAGTTGGGTGTCTCACCTCTTTCTGTGATTCTTTTATTTTTGTATTCTGGTTGGATTGTGTGCTTTTGAGAAGACGTTCGTGAAGCAGATAAGGAAGCTCCCGAGTTTCCAGGCTTCTGGCCAAACTACGATTGAAGCTGTTTGAGGATGTCGCCGCGCCCCCGTGGTTTCTTTGGCTATGTACGGATCAATTTTCACAGAGGTCCCGATTGCTGGCACATCAACGTGCAGATGGATCGCTGTGTATATCATGGGGAGCTGATGGTGTCCCTTGCATGGGGTCGTTACGACACCTCTATTTTTTATTTTTATGCTTTTGTCTGGTTGGAGTTTTACATGCCCATTAGGGACATGTGAGCTGATATATACTACACCCCACGTGATAACTCCTTTTTGTCCACTGCTCAGGCTCCTGCCCGTTGCTCTGTCGTTCCGATGGAGGTTTCCTCGGATGAAGAGGACCCTGAGGAGGACCTGGCTACGATCTCTTCTCATCAGTCATAGGAGCTGATACTAGTGGTAGCTATTGATGGCTAATCGTTTATCTTTTTGGGCAGCCTAACGTTTTGCTGTACATGTTGGGGTATATCTGTATATCTTTGGGTGGATACATATTTTGCTTTTTGGTATGTTTTGGATTGTAATTAAACAAGCTCAAATATATATATATGTTGTGTATGTTTCATTTTACGTTATCAAACTTTATTTATTGCAACTGCTTTATTTAAGATCTCTACACGTGATGGATTTTAACTTAACTCTCTTAATGCCACTCAGTAATGCTTTATAATTTTAACAAAAAAACAATATGTAGTGTCATTCGTAAAGGAACTTAAATAATCATAATAAAAAAAATGAATCGGGACTATGAGTTTAAAAATAATTACTATTTCCGCATTTTAATTTAAAATTTATTCCGCTTAATGTTCCATAGTTATAATAGTGTGACATTCCCTCTTCGCGGCTACTTAAAGAAAAAGGGGCATTACAAACACCATTTCTACACTCCCCTCAATCTCCTCTACACTTCCTATTTGGAGAGTTTCTCCAAAATCCATCATCACCTCCATTGTCTTCCAAGACCAAGCTTCTAACTTTAAGGTAAAGTTTCCATTTTTTCTTTTCTTTTTCTTCATTTTCGTGTTCTATGGTTTCATTGGAGACCAAAGATCCATTTTTTATCAAGCTTGGTGTTGATTCTTTGAGTTTGAAATTCTAGGGTTCTTGGAGACCCCAAAATCGAAACCATCAAGGAGCAAATAAGAGGCCATTTTCGTGTTCTTCCTTTAGGTAAGAGGGAGATTTTACTCACTTCAACCATTATTGGTGGTGAGGAGACCTTGTGTGATTGGTTGATGTAGAAATCCATATTTGTATGCTTACTTTGTTTGATGATTTTGCATGTGTATGTGTTCTTAATTGAAGTTGATGATTGAATAATGATTTTAAATGCATTGGTGGTGTTGGAATGTTTGGAAATGTTAGAATTAATGAATGGAAATTTCGAGGGTTTCCTACACTAATGTGAGGCCACGGTGTTAGCCTTGGAATTTAAGGGATTGGATTGATTTTATGTGAAATAAGATCTAAGTGATTAGATATCAAGTGACTAATGCATAAATGGAAAGAAATTGGAACTTTGAAGACCCAGGGAGGCCACGGTTTCTAAGGGTTATTTAACCTAAACTTCTCATAATTGACCAAGATCTAAGATGTTGGAAATGTTGGATTCCATAACATGTGATTGTGATAATTGATGAACCATGTATAAATAAATGTTGATGTTGAGAATTGGTTCTATGTTATTGTGAGTTCCCATATGGGACTAAGTACTTGATAAAATTATGACATGTTGACATCGAGAAATGATCATATGCCATTGTGGTATGCTTTATGATTAATGTACCATTGATAAACATACATGATGTACATTGTGTCGTCATGCATATGTGTTGTCTGTTGGACATTGTTGGAAAGGCGATGTATGCTCAGGAGATTGAATAACACCTATGTGCGGGTGCTAGTAGACTAAGCGTAGGGTCATAATGGTTAGCCTTGGGGGCACCGGGGTGCGGGTATCTCACAATAGACAGTGGTAGCTCTATTGGGGCCGTGGGATAAACCGATGCAAACACACCGACGATCTGGACTGAGACGTTGTCCTATATCGTGGTCAACTGTTGAGGTGTCATATATAAACCATATTGCGTAAGTATTTTTATGAGATGAAGCACACTATTTTTAAGGCTAACGAGATACTGGCATAACTCTTTGATCATTCTCTCTGAAATGTTAGTGTCTAGCTCCATGGAGTAGGAACTTGGTATCATACGTATTGTGAATTGTCAGTCTCATAATTCATTGAGCATGAATATTTATAACTGTGAAAATATTTGTTTTTATTACTGCAATAATTATTTGATTACTAGACTGTTGACTGCTGAAGATATTACTGTTATCTGTCTATTATTGTTAATTTTTGCTATTCATTATTGTTGTTCTGTTTTATTGTTAATTTTATTATTATTGGTAATGAATATATATGTTGTAATGCTATGTAGGCGTCCAGCGCTGTTCTGTTTTCTTGCTACCATTTTGGTAATGAAAGATGGGTATCTCACCTCTTTCTGTATTTCGATATTTCTATTTATTTATGTACTTCTGAGAAGATGTTCGTGAGGAAGAAAAGGAAACACCTGAGTTTCCGGGTTTTTGGTCATATTACGACTAGAGTTTACTGAAGATGTCATCGCCTCCGCGCCGATTTTTTGGGGTATGCTAGGATGACCTTTCATGGAGGACCCGACTGCTGGCACATTAACTTGAGCACGGACTGATGCATCTATCACGGGGAGCTGACTGTGTCTTTGGCGTGGGGCCGCTACGACCCGCCTATTTTTTACTTTACCACTTTTGTTCATTTGGAATTTTACCTACCTGTTAGAGATCTGCAGGATGACCTTTACTACACCCCACAAGAAGACTCTTTCCTCTCCACTACTCGGGCTTCTACCCGAAATTCAGTCGCTCCGATGACAATTTCATCTGATGAAAAGGATCCTGAGGAGGACCCGGCTACGATCCCTTCTTGTCAGTCTTAGGGGTTGATATTGTCGGTGACTACTGATGGCTAACTGTTTATCTTTTTGGGAAGCCTAACGTTTTGCTGTAATTGATGGGTGTATATTTGTATCATCTCGGGTGGGTACATCTTTTGCTTTTTGTGTAAATCATGATGTAATTAAATAGGTTGTTGCATATATATATAAATATGTTATGTATGGATGTATGGTTTATTTCACGTTGGTTTTTATTACGACCGTTCGAACTATTATCTCACTACGAAGAGAATCTCTAAATTTATTCTTTTGACACTACCTGTTAATAATATAATTTAAACAAAAAAATGTAATTCTATTTAGAAAGGAACTTATACATCTATAAAATGAACCAGATCTATGAGATTTAAAATAATTATTATTTTTCACAATTTATTCTGTTTTATGTTTCAAACTACGTTCTTTTTATGAGGAAAAAGGGGAGACGTTCCGTTGATTTTCTTTGTTTGAGGTAGCAAAGTTCAATAGTTTGGGTACTAGTCCTAATCAAAGCCCTTTCGTGCTGTGTGATAGGTGTGGGAACAATCATGCAAGCGATAATTGTCCATCCACAGTGGAAAGTGTCCAATATGTAGAAAACTATCGTCCACCTCAGAACAACCCATACTCATAGCAGTATAATCCTGGGTGGAGAAACTACCCCAATTTTTCATTGACGGGTAGCCAAGGGCAAACATCTTCATCTATTGACAATGAGAGACTACCATATCCTTCTGGTTTCTCATCCGAAGCAAGGCCACCTATACAAGAAAGGAAACCAGCATTGGAAGACATGTTCATGCAATTCATGGTGAAAACTGATTCATACATAACTAAAACCGATGCTCATCTGGCCAAAAATGATTATCTTCTTCAGAGCCAAACGTCTTCAATTAGGGCTCTTGAGACACAAGTAGGGCAACTAGCCAACGCTATCAGTAATAGGCCCTCGAGGACTTCCTCTAGTAATAATAGGGAGGCTTCTTTCAAACATACTCCCTCAAGTTGAATCAAAGCCCAAGTGCGGGTTGTTTCAAGTAGTAAATTCTGAGTCGAGGTGATAGGTGATGGGAACAATCATTTGAAGCGGAAAATAATTGTCCATCCAAGATTTGCTTGGAAAGTGTCCAATATGTAGAAAACTATCGTTTTCCACCTCATAATGAAACAACCCATTACTCAATCATGCATATAATGGTTCCAATAATAATACCAATACTTGTAAATCGGTGGAGAAACTACCCCAATGGATTTTCATTATACAAGAAGAGTTTCTAAATTAATTGGGCAAACATCTTCATATCATTAAACAATGAAAGAGACTACCTTAATATCCTTCACGGTTTCTCACCCAAGCAAGATGAAAATTTAGCCACCTATACAAGAGAAAGAAACCAGCAGAAGGAAGACATGTTCATGCAATTCATGGAAGCAATTAACATACGATTAAAGTAAAATCTAGATAACTAAGCTAACACCCTCAAATGATCCCATTGCTCATACAAATAGCCAAAAATGATTATGAGAACAAAATGATCTTGGTGGGTGGAGCCAAACGAACTCATTCAATTAGGGCTCAGCTTTCCAGAGACACCAAGTTTGATTGAGACGCAAGTAGGGCAACTAGCCAATGCTATGGCTCAAATCAGGCCCTCGAGGACTTCCTCTCAAGGAAGTAATAATGAAAGTTGTAGAGGCTTTCTTCCACTATAAACATGCTCCCTCAAGTTGAATAGTGCATAAAAAATCCTACACTAGATTTTGACTATGAGTTAAAAAGGCAGGTCTTTTTGGATATATCCATCCCGGATATTTGTAACTTTTGCATTAATTTCTTAAATTTTAAAGTCTAGTATGTAGCCTATTTGATTTTGATAATTCATGCTACCCAAATTTGATAATTGCAATTTCTTCAATGAGGCATAAAATGTGTTTAATAGGCTAGACAATACATTTTATTAGTGATATGAGGCCGCATTAATTTCGGATGTCTAGTATGGAGATTTTGATAATTCATGCTATTTTGTTGTTGCATGCATGTGTTTAATAGGCTAGACAATTTTTATTAGTGATTGAGGCCTCAATTCTGGATGTTGTGTGGAGTTTACTGCAGAATTCTGTAGTTAGACCTCTCACGCCGCGACGCTCGCTTTGTTACGCTGTAGCGTTCTGGTCTCTTCCTTCTCAGGTTTTGAGACAGAGAGCACAACGTCGCGGCGTGGGTTTACCAATGCCGTGGCGTACATTGTTTAAAAAAAATTAGAAAATTGAAAGGTCTACACGCAGACGCGCGCCGCAGCGTTGGATAGTGAACGTCTCGGCGTTCTGAGCTTAAATAAGTTAAATTAGAATAAGGTTTGTGCCACAACACAAACCCTTCAAGCTCCTTCGTTTGCATTTTCTCTCATCTCTTCTCTCACTAATTCTCCCATAACCCTTCTGTTTCTTGTATTTTTGCGCATTCCTCTGCATCTTATTCCCATCTCCAATTCAAGGTTTGCAAATTTCTTCCCTTTTCTCTTGTTATTTTCGTATTTGTATTTATCTTTTAGTGTTTTTCTAGTTTTAGGTCCTTTGTAGTTAGATTTTACCTCAGTTTTAAGTTTGTTGTTTCGTATTTCTTTCTTTTTAGTTGTTATAAGGTTTATTTTGGGGTTGGGATTGTTGTGGGCTGTGGGCTCTGTCTTGGAAGTTCATGAATATCGCGATGTATGTTTAAATTTCTTTGAATGTCGCGCATGAGTTCATAACATCGCAGTGCTGGTATGAACTGATTGAATGTCGCAGTGCTGGCTATAACGCCATGGCGCCATGTGTCTGACTTTGAATGTTGCGGCGCTGACATCAATGTTGTGGCACGAAGCCCCTGTTTTTCTAGAAAATTGAGTATTTTAATTGTCTTATTCATTTACTTGCTTAATTCTGACATGCTTCTTTCTTTTTCAGGCACATGGCACCTAAAAGACATAGAGGAGAGAGCAGTAAGTAGCGTAGGAAGCCATGTCCCCCTAGACAGTATAATGACACCAGCTTTGTTTCTATAACTACGCAGAAATGCTTTGGGGCCATAGTCTCAAAGAAGATCATTGTCGAGAGGGGATTCAACTTCAAGAACTCCTTACAGCCTGACATTGAGGCCACCAACCGTCATTTCCAGTGGGGGGAGTTCGCAAATCACCCCAGTCAGGCCCCTATTCCATTGGTTCGTGAGTTCTACACAAACCTCGCATTCATGCACCAGGATTCCACCACCGTAGGCATGTGGAGGCGCCAAGTGTCCTTTTCTCCATAGTCCATCCGAGTTGCTCTAACCTTACCTCCCACTCCATTGCAATGTGATTATCAGGTATTTATTAGATGGGATCTGGTGGAGGGGATTGATTTATAGACAGTCATCACCCGCATCTGCACAGCTGAGTCTCAACCAATGCCATGGACCTTCTCTTAGCAGGGTCGTCTGCATTTCTTCCCCCGTTTTTGTCTGAACGCAGAGGCAAAGGTTTGGTACTGTGTTATCAGTACCAGGATCCTGCCCTCCAGCAACCTCTCAGAGGTCACACATGACCAGGCCATCCTCATCTATGCCATCTTGCAGAGATGCTCCATTGACATTGCCGAAATCCTATACCTGCAGCTGCGCAGGGCAACCATGGAGCCACGTAGTATTTTCTTCCCATCACACATCCACCGGCTATGCCAGAGGTGCGGTGTACCCACCAATCCCCATGAGAAGCTCACAGAGGTTAAACAGCCTCTCGGTGAGTACTTCATCGGGAGGGTTGGAGTAGCTCCTTCAGAGGCAGCAGTCCCCCGCCGGGCATAGAAGAGAGCTCAGAGAGTGGCCCCAGAGCCCTAGGTACTCCACGAGGCTGTCGATGCTAGCGCAAAGCTTTGCCAGCTTGTTGCCATGCTGGCGTACACAGTTGAGAGCATTCGATGGCTGGCGGAGCACCTACAGATCTCCACTCATGACTTCCCTATTCCACCATACCTACCCTTCCCTGGTATAGGACCATTTCAACAGCAGCAACCTTACCCTCCTTTTGATGGAGCAGGCCCTTCATGTAACACCTAAACTAGGGATGTCACATTTCTGATGCAATAAAATAAAACCTTACCCAAGTTATAAAAACATTTGGTACATAATTAATATGAGTTGCAAAATTTTTCTTTTTATATCAGATATCATTAAATAAAATAAAACGAATCACAAAATAAAACAAACTATTAATACACACCATAATGTACATATGATTTTGTCTTAAGTTGTACAAATAATTTACAACTATAAATATTTAATAAAACAGTAAAAAGTCAGTATAACACTAATACATATACATGCCTAAGTACACATCAAAGATTTCTAACCCTCCGAAGGATCATCCTCAGATGGATCATCAGATGACAGAAATCTTGAGTCCGTGCTATCGATACACCACTGATCTCACTAGGCGCATGAAAAAGTCCTCCCCAGTAGCGCCTAAAAGTCAAAGGCATCTCAAGATGTAAATACAAAGTAGTAGTAAAAATAGGCTCTCCATCAAACTCTCTACGTAGGGTTATAGTCAGACGCCCCACATAGACTACCGATCCTCTATCTTCACGCAGTTGCCAGGCCTTAGACCCTCCGTGAAACTCAAGTCTCACAAAACCAAAGAATCTAGGCAAAGCCATAACCAAAAGATCAATCCAAATGATAAGGGTGATCTAATGGCTTGCCTTCCTCAAACTGATCGCTCGGCTACTGCTCCTCAGGGTGCTGAATATCGAGAGGTTGCTCCTCATCCTCTTCCTCAAACTCTTTTACAGAAAATAAATAATAATACAGAGAAATACATACAAAGAGATGAGACAATCTACATCATTACCAGCATAGCAATAAAGAAAATGACAATTCAAACAGATATCACAATTAAATACAATAATGCATACCATAATGTTATAAACAATATCACAAATTAACACATCATACATAATATTATAAATCAAATAAGAATAATCACAATGTTCACGTTATGATGAAAAACCCCCAAATGCAAATGTATACCGACTCATTTCCTACTCCGGCTAAACACAGACATCAAAGAGAATGACCCAGAAGAACTATCGATACCTCAGGTTGCCCAACCAAACTATTACACTGTCAAACATCGTGTAAATAGCCCACAGTCAAAACATCGTGTAAGTAGTACACAGTCAAATATGTCGTACACCACAGGCATTGTACTAGACAGTCTCCACAAGATCTTGATTAAGAATAGTGCTTGTCAAGATCATTAGTGTGTTGCCCATTACCATAGCCCAGAGGAGCTACCAACTATCCACATGTGGAATCCTCCGCACACTAATGTCTCCATGTTCAATTAATGAACCACACTACGCCTATCACACCCACAACACGGTGTAATTCATCTCGTCAACCAATCGTCAATTTCAACCAATTTGACATAACTCTCAATGCATGTATACGAACCATAATTACATAAATACCCTTAGTCTCAATACGTCACCATATTTACATAAGTACCCTTAGTCTCAATATTTCCAAATATAGTATGTCTCCACTTAACAGTATTATTTCTCAACATGTCTGGGTCCACCACTTTGGCTTGACAGCAAAATTCACTGTTCCTTTTAGTCGCGTAAAGATTTTATCATGTTTTCACAATCACGTCACCTTTTTCAAATATTTTTAAATTGCGTAAATATTTTTTGACGTTTTTAAAATCGCATAGTATTTTTAAATCGTTTCTAAATCGCGTAACGCTTTTAAATCATTTTCTCAATCGCGTGGCTTAAAAATCATTATTTTAAATGCACGTAAACTATTTCTAATATTTTTTCAACTACGTAAATATTTTCTCTACGTTATAAATTATATTATGAAACTTTCTCCATTATTTGTCCTTTTTTAGTGAATTTTGATAGCATTTGTCTATAAAATTTATTAAATGATATTTTCTACGTTTTTCTTCATAAACCACCTTACTTTAAATTATAACCATCATTTACACTTTGAAACTCACTAACGTGCTTCAAAACCCAAAGAGTGAGCTCTACGTTAGTATTTTTCAAGTGTTCACTATATTCCTTATTTATAATAATTTCCTCTAACTTAGGTTTCTAAAACTAAGTTCATTCATTTTATTCCCAAAAATTCATTGAAATTTAATTCTTTTGTAGTTAACTACTTAATCTACCTTAGAAAATAATTTTGAAAATCAAATATACATTGAATGGCATGTTGGCCGAATTCAACATATTCTTTACAATTGATCTTAAAATTGTTTTTCCATCTTCTAAATCAATTTCAAATTCATTGTTTTACCTAAATTCATTAAATCGTTATTTTAGAAAATGGTTGAGAACTTCTTGGTTCTCTTTTTCTTGGTGAAGTCGTGAGCTCCTTTTGTATTCTTTGGAACACTCATGCAATCCTTACATATTATTCACATCCTACAATAATAATCATACATCTATAAACACATGCAATATATTTCAATGCTATAGACATGCTCACAAATAAAATCAACCACAAATAGAAAAGTATTAAACAACCAAGTGAATGAAATCCTTATGGATTCTTCACCACAAATACAATCCATTTTCTCATCACCACACAAGGTTAATGAGATTAAATCTCCCTCTTACCTTAAGAGAAGACAAACTCCTTCTAACTCTTCCTAGTGATTTCGTGTGATCCTTCAAAGATTCCCTAACAAACTCAAACAAATTTTAAAGAGTCATAACTATAGGAGAAAAATATAAACCATGGATCAATCATGGTTTAGAACATCAAAAATCAAGTTAGAAAGAAGAAACAAAGATTTTCACCTTGTAGGAAAAATCTTCAAAGTGGTTTTCCAAGCTCAAGATGATTTTTTTAAAGAAGCTTTGAGCTAGAAAAGTTCTTAGAATGGTGTTTAGATTTGAGAAGTAGGGTTAGATGAAAATTTAGAAGAGTATAGGTGTTGGTTGATGGTGTTGGCCGAATGGCTTAATGAAGAAAGCTATAGAGTTGTTCTTGGTGTTCTTGGAGAAAAGAAAGGAAATATTTGGTGATAGTAAAGTTTGAAGATGAAAATGGTCTCCTAACTCCTAAGCATAGCCGTGAGCTTCACAAAGGAGGTGGCCATCATTGTTGACTCCTATGACTCCTTAATGGCCTTAGATTAGATCAATGGATGATATCAAAGGCTTTGTCTCCAAGCTTGCTTCTAATTGGTGTAGAAAAACCAAGTCATCAAGTGACTAAGCCTTCTTGAAAGTGCTTGGCCGAATGGCCCTTAGGAATAGCAAACTAGGTTTTGGTTCATTTGGTTTCCTAGTTAGGTTTAGGCAAATTTAGTTAGACTTCTTAGTTACTTAGTTAGCCATTTAGTTAGCTAGGATGACTAACCATCTCCTAGATTTCTCTAGAACCTTCTCTAACTAGAACTTAAATAGATAGCTAACTAGGTTTACTTCATTTAGTTGCTACATAAGCTTCCTAAACTAACTTAGTTAGGTTTAAGCAAACTTGGTTAAGCTTTCTAGTCATAAACTAACAAGTCCAACCACTTTTGTGGACTAGCTTCCTAATGGTTTAAAGTTTTCAAGCTACTATTGTTGACTAGCTCCCATTGGCTTAAAAATATATTAAGCCAGAAACGTTGACTGGTTCTCTAAACGTGGGTCCCACAGATTTTTTCGGGTCCATGGTCCATTTTGAAGCTTTTTGATTGTTTGGCCTTATTTGTTTTTCATTACCATTGTGTTCGTTCACCTGTTAACCATTCTAATGCAAGTGAAAACATTGTATTTTCTTCCTACCATTAATGTTTGTTGAGTGCATGATATGTTATTTCTTAAAATGAGTTCAGTAATTAGGGGTAGTAATATTTTCAAAATAAAAATGAGCCTAAACGAATCTAATCCAATAAAAGAAAAAGAAAAAGAAATTACTTTGTAAAAGTAAAAAGAAATAAAAAGAGAAAAGAGAAAAGCAAAGCAAAGCAAAGAAAGAAGAAAAATTTAAAAAAGAAAAAGAAAAGCATTGCATGGTTCTGGCAAGTTGAGCTTTCATTGTTGAATACCCTGCTAGTTTCACTTGTTCTCAAGTCTTGAAATTGCATATTTTTGTTTTTCAATGTTTGTTTACTATCATTTCCCCTTTTTTCTTTGCACCATAACCATGGCCTTACATTACAAGCTAATAAAGCCCCTTTTGATCCTCATTCATATGCGATTTATATTAGTAGAGAGAGTTCCATTACAATTTTGTGGATTCTTTGACTGATATCCATGTGTTTGCTCATAAGCTTATTTGGTTGAGTATGATTTGAAATGAAGAGGTTTGACTTGCATGTTTCTGGGAAATGAACCATGCATGATTTGAAAGTTTGATTATTGGTATGATAAGGATTGTATAGGTGTGAACCAGAATTTTGAGGCATGCATATTCTTTGAGGTTTAATGCAATCATAGTACACTAGTGTTTTAGATGAGCTTGTCTTTGCAAGTGTAGCCTGGCTTTGTTTTGTTCGAGGACTAGCAAAATATTAAGTTTGGGGGTGTGATAACTCCATAGAATGTAGTTATTTGTGCCCTATTAGATAGTGATTAAAATTGAGGTTAAAAGCAGTTCTTAAGTCCCACCAGAAAATAAAAACCTTACAACTAGTTGTAGTTAGTAAGGGTCAATCCACAGAGAACCAGTTCAATCAACACTACAATTCAGTTCTTAATTTAGACTCCAAAAGTTAACAAATAGTAAAAAAAGGGCTTTTGGGGTTTTTATTAACAAGGAACAATTTCAAAAACAATAACAATAACAAACTAGAATTAGCAAATTAAATGAATTGGTTAAGAGATAGAATCCACCACTAGATTTATATGATAATGCTAGCCCACATATCCTTTTATTCCAACATGACCAATTATGTTTCTACGCAATTGTGAGATTAAATCTCTGTTTTTCTTAGGTTTTGGCCAATTTAGCAACCACTAAAATCAACTCCTAATCACTGATTAGTTATAAAGCAACTGCTCTTACAACTATTTAGTAATTGCATTAAGATTTAGAAACCAATCACACTAAGATCTAATCATACACCAGGATTAAATTACTTAGAACATATATTCCTCTAGATCCATTATCGTAACCATGCATAACAAACCAAGATTTACCACTTTTAGCATTTGGCAAAGAGTATGAAGACATTTACCCCATAAATATACAGTCCTCTAGTTTTATCACCGCAATCGTGCATAATAATCCTAGATCTACCACTTTGAAAGTGGCAATAAGCATAAATACCTTCATACAACAACAATATTTAGAAATATATGGATAGAAACACAATTGTGTTGAAATAAACGAATATGCAGGGTTCACAATATCAAAACTAGGGTTTCATCTTCCCTTAACCAAATAGGAAACTTAGCCATACATATCTAAAACAAAATCAATAGAAAAACAATAGAAAATCGTAGTTCTAGAATGAAAGTGCAGAAGAAAACTAAAGACGAAACTAGTTTCCAAAGGTTGGGGGTGTTGGATCTCCAATTGCTCGAACCCGATACTCCAATCTTCAATCCAATCACCCTTCCTTGGCCTTGGCCTTCTCTTCAGCTCCTTGGCAGCCTTTAAGGTCGAATTCTCCGTTCTTGAGAGCTAGCATCCTTATTTATAGGCCTCTTGACCTAATTCCTTCAATTTTATGTGTTTTCTTCCTTTGACACGATGACATGGCCCGTGTCAAATGACACGGCCAAGGTCATGTCAGCCTCTGATTCAATTTTTCTCAGTTTTGTCAAAACAGCAAAGGACACCACCCCCCAATATCATGGGACACGGGCCGTGTCACTTTGCTTCCTCATTTTTAGCCTAAATCTTCAACAAATACCCTTCTTTCCTTGCTTTAAGAGGTGGTATTGATCTTTATAAATCCTTGGTTCCATCTTCAAGTGGATAGCAAGCTCATTTGAAGCCAATGAACTCCAACACTCAAAGGTTTCTTGAAAAGTACAATTCAACTATGAGTGTTTATGAACACATTTAAGCTAATTTTCATAACAAGGTTCCAAATAAGCTAAATATCAGAAACTTCGTTAAATGGTAGCAATTAAACACAAATGGAATCCAAAAGAATCAATTATAAGGCACTCAAGATATAGAAATAATTGACAGATCACCTATCTCTATGCATTATTGATTGCTTTGTCCTTGTTGTTAGGCATTGTTGGAAGACTTTAACCTCATTTTCATGTAAAATCCATGTTGAAGTCTTCTTCTCTAATCTTGCTTTAATTCTTCCTAAACTTTGATTAGTTTGAGCTTGATTACATTTGTATTTGACTAGTTGATTTCTCAATTGCAGGATGGTCCCAAAAGAACTAATTTGAAGCAAGAAAAGGCCTTGCACTGAATGAGGAATCACAAGGCAAGCTCCAGTACATCACCTCGCGGTGCAAGAAACTCCACGTCGCGGCATCCTACTCTCTGCCTATGCACCATGTCATCCCGAGGCTGTCATGCTGTGGCGTAAGGAAGTAAATGTTGCAATACTGGTACTCTAAGTTTTGCATGCCGCGATGCGTGTTGCACAATGTTACAGTGTGATATGCAAAAATCAGTGCGTCTATAAATACGTGGAACATAGATTTTGACGAGGACTCTCTAGACTCTCGAAAAAACTCTCTCTCACACACACACACATTTTTGGCACTTCTCTTCCATCTTTGATATTACATTTTGGGCCTTTTGCCTATTGGAGAATCCAACAGCTAGGAAGGCATTGTGAGGTTGAAAAAAGGTTGAAGGAATCAAGATCCAAGCTTCAAGGCTCAACCCGTTGGGGCTTTATCTTCTGTTTCTTCTTCTCTCTCTCCCTCATTTATCTTTGTTAGGTTTAAGTTTTGATGATGAATGATATTTTAGGAAATTTATTGGTGTGACACCCAGGGCCGACGAGGGCGGGGAGTGGTCGTCGGTGCATAAAGATGAGGCACGAACAAGGAACGGCTCCTGGTAGGCTTCTAGACGAAAGGACACAATAATGAACTGAATACACACCAGAATGAGAGGGATTCAGAGACTGTACAAGTATAGGACTGTATAGTTGAGGATGACTTAAAAGAATTGATTAGCACCACTCATATCAACAAGATGCATCTTCTTTTCGGGAGCCAAGAACATAAGTACTTCATGGTTAAGCATGCTTGACTTGGAGCACTTGTGGGATGGGTGACCTCCTGGGAAGTTTCCTATGATGCATGTGAATAAGGACAAAGCATGCTGAAAAGACTCGTGTTGATTTATGGGGACACTCATCAATCTTGCAGGCAGTCCCAGGACGTTACAAATGGTATCAGAGCGGGACCTCTCCCAGTATAGTGTAGTTCAGGGACAAACCATGCGAAAGCTGATGAGAATGTGACACTCGAGGCCGATGAGGGTAGGG